>CCAG010006225.1:0-56505 GCA_001077435.1 Glossina morsitans morsitans
AACTACAATTTTCTTAGCTTCTGAACTTTTCAAATTGATTCCAGTACTGAAGTAATTGATTAAAGTCTTACACTATTAGCAAATCCAGAAACTAATTCCCAACTCCATTGATTGACTATCACTGTCCCAAAGACCTTCACCGCACAACTTTAAATGAATTCAAAAGAGAAAAGAGAAGGATAGATGTAACCTCTCGGATATGTAGCAATACGTCCAGCAAAGCGCAGCGCCAGCGTTCTCTATCTACAGGGATATAATGTACGAACGAAATCCAACCTAAACTTACTTTGCCTAGCCAAAACTTCATTTATTTTGAAAAGTACAATATATCATGTGTTTCCGAGTCATCAAAATTTTACCTTCAGCTAGCAGTCCGCATGATTCAATGAAATAGGGCGCAAGTACTAATCAAAATTGCATTCGTCATTTACAGTGGCCGTGGGAACTAGAGAATTAGTCTACGACAATGATGAGTTCATAAGAAGTTTCGTCATACTTTTAAGAAAACTGTGCCGCATACAGGTTCTCCTGTAAGGCAGGACACGAATAAGAGGTAAAACAACTTCATTTAAATTTCATCTCGTGCTGTCTTAAATACTTTGAACATGATTTATAGCTTTTATGTAATAATCTTACATACTTCAATACATAAGTGTTTGACAGGCATGGTTACCAACGTCCAAGCAGTTAAACATATGAACTTTTTTGATCTAAGCATTAAAACAAAGACTTTTTTATTCCCATCACCCATATTTTTGAACGGCGTCAAATTCTCAATTCATTCAATCATATCTGTCAGATCGCAAAGCTGAAGCTAGCAACTTCAAATGTGGCCAAAACATTGGAAATTCTTGCACGCAAGCTGCTGTTGTTTATGGGCTAAATCGGTCGAAGGAAAAAATTGGTTTTGCTGCTTACAGATAAAACTACAAGGATTTGAACGTACATTCTATGTAAAAAATGAAAAAATCGGCCGCCCTCATACAAAATTGAAGTCACCAAGCACTTTTTCAAAACTTTAATAACACCCAGAAGAATGGTTCAAAAAACCCCTTGGACTGTAAACATTAAAACACGAGATGTACTAAGTATGTCTGTCTATCTGTCCATCTGTCCATCGGCCCAACCATGTAGTGTCTACGTTAAACATTTTCCCTTCTGTAAAAATGAAGACATCACTTACAAGCAAGAGAGTGCAAAAGAGTTCGACAATACCCCCGATCCGTCAAAGTATACGCCTACAGTGCAACAAAAACTGAGAGCAGCTTTACTTTCTAGGTTTTTTGCTCGTTGAAGTGATAAACGACATAATTTTCTTCTTTTATTCTTCAACATAATAACAAAAAATCTGTCAAGCCCACCCAACATTATAGCTTTTTTTTCTTGGGACAACGGTGATGAATGTAAAACATTCGGCTACAGCCGAATACAATTTGCTTACTAATATAATTTTTTTCGAATATCATATAACTTCAGCTTATATATTAGTTTGTCAAAATAAAAAATTTTCGCTATTCGATTTTTTTTTCTATCTTATATTAAACGTACAAAAGTTTATTTTATTATATAAACATATTTGTTAAAGCTTTTCTGTTTTAATTCAATACAATTTTTTTAAAGAAAATTTTCAATCGTTTTCAGCAAAAAATTTGGCATCTCTTCCAGTCGGTACACAAGTTGTTTGTGTAATTGAAATAAATTTATTTTAAATAAAAAGTTTGTTCGCAATATTTTGTCAATCGTTTTTATTTATTAATAGATTACAAAAGATTTCATATTTGATTTTTTTTTTTTTTAAATATTTATTTAATATATATTTGATTTAATACATTTGGTTCCCAAAGTTGTTCTGTTGACATACATTGACTATTAATTTTTTAATTTTAACTTCATTCGACTATTTTTGTAATTATTTAAAAAATTTTATTATGGAAATATGGAAATATTTTTTTATTTATATATATTTGTGATTGCATTCACCAGTTTCTTAAATACAACGCTAGGTAACGATTAGTTGATTTTTTTTTATTTATTTATTTTTTCTTTATCAATTTGAAATATTATAAATTTTTCATTCCAGTTTTTCGCGCAATGGCAAAATGTCCAAAAAAAAAATCGGTTTTTTAAAAGTCTATAGTAGAAAATGTAATTTTTGAATGGGAAAACTACTCTGGCGTTAGGGCGAATCAATGCATTAAGTGGATTTATTAACTTCGTAGTTACAACCTATGCCACTTGTTATAACGGTATATTAGATATGCTCCTATGTATGTAACACTGAAAAGACTTTAGAGAGACCACATTTTATTACACCAATCGACTCAAAATCATTTGGTATTTCCTGACGAAAATAGATGAAGAATAATGAATTCCTTATCAAAGAATGCTACTTTACTAATATTGGACCACGTCAATTCACATGATGTACCATCTTATACATGCCGATGTATGGATATGTACATATATCTATATATATAATGTAAGGAATTTAATGGCAAGCATTAGAATGTCGAATCAAAGCTTTTAGAAACTGGAGTCCGTACTTTCTTTACGAAAATGTACGAGCTACTAAAGGCAGCGTTTGACTAGCGAAGTCTGTTTCCACATCAGACATGATACATGACATTAGCTAATGGACAAAACTGTACAAAGATTTGATCTGATAAAATGTACATAAAACTTTGTCTTCCATCACATTACGATTTGTTGCTTATTCCTACTCGGAATTATTTTGTATACTAGTCTATCCAATGGTTGTGGTATTGGAATAATATCCTCTTTCTATTGAGTTAACCAAACAACTGCATTTTTTTTTTTTAAATTCATAAGTGAAACTCATAATTTATGATGTGGTTTATGTTTATTGTTGCCGCATGTATAGTGTTTTGTATATAAGAGCTAGACATGATTTTAATTTTATTTTAAAAAGTAATCATATAAACAATTTAACAAATTTTACTCTTTACTTACATACCTTCCTATAAAGCACTTAAAAACCTTTTAAAGAATAATAAAAAGACATATATATATATATATATATATATATATATATATATATATTCAATAATTAATGTTAAAAAAAAAAAAAAAGATATTTAGAAATCAGAAGCGCTAAATAAATAAAATCTAATCGGAAAATAAAAAATGTGTTATATAAATAAAAAGAAGAAAAGGAGCTTACATTCGGGGAAAAGGAAGCTGTGTTCGTCTTAACTACTAAATTCATCGCAAGCGACCCGCAGCGTAGCTTCGAGTTCCCAAATGCAATATCATTAATAGTATCCAGACTTAATGGAATTATATTTTATAATTTTTGAAAATTAATTCACTTATTTTGTTACTATTAACGTGTTGCGGATATATAGATACAGGTCCAAACCACGCCACAACTCATTCATATATAAATAATAATGATATAAACAAAAAGGTCTTGTTAATTTAAATTATTCGATATCTTCAAGAACTAACAATAATTAAAAAGAAAAATATTCTTATTAAAATAAGAGCAAATGCTTTTTTAAAAAAAAATTTAAATAGTTTTGAACTACATAAACAAAAAAGAAACAACGCAAACTAATTGACCCAAATTGATAATTATTCGAAAAACAACAGGCAAAAGTCTGATCGCGAAGTTTTTTTGCTAATTGGCAATAACATTATTAATAAAATCATTTTCAAATCCATTGTTCAACTTTTTCACCTATTGTTGTGCCTGTGCAGTGTGCATTTCTAGGCATCACCAACTAACTAAAAATCTGGATTAGTTTATACTCATTCGTCAAGTATGGATTAAGACAAAGAAAACCATGAAAGGAATAAATTTAAAATGTTGATCGTGACACTGCAGGTAAGTTCGTAACAAAGAGACCCCACCTTATCTTTTTTTGAGAGCAAAATTAAAAGAAAAATTACGTGATTTGAGTATTATGAGTTAACCACTGAAGTGTTCCATAAGTTAATGATGGAACAGCTCTGTTTTTTTAAAAATTTTTGAATCAATGAAAAACCGTCTGCTGCCAGTCTACGCACCCAAATTAAGTAAATGGAATCGTAATTTTAACGGGCTGACAGACAGTTAATATCATCGATTGAGATTCAGTCTTTAATCTAGAATAGAATTGTGTTTAAACTTTGAAGCAATGATTTATGAGTACAGTAAATGCTGAGAATTAAGCAAGAGAAGAAGTCTTTGGGTTTTAAAAGATAATTCTTCAATATACGTAACTTAGTTAAATATTTCAGTATAGCCTATACTAACACTATCTATCATATATAAAAAAATCCCTTTACTCGTCGGCGCCTTGAGGATATTGTTCTTTTTTGTTAATCAATACATTTTCTTAACATATTTTTTTTTATTTTTGTTTTAATTTACTATTGATTTTGTGAACGAGATTCAAACATAGCCGTAACATCGCGTATGGAAAATTGTGGAGATATTTTTTCACGACTGAAATGACAAAAGAGAAAGAAGAAACACAGAAGATAATCAGATTTTGTTAAATAAATCATTTAATATTAAAAATTATGTATAGATTGCGCGTAACGGATATGATGATAAGAGTTTCGAAGAAATTTGAAATAGTTTCCACAACTTAAAATTTTTCATAGCTTATGATGTCTGTGGGTTTCTGCAAACATTTACATTTCAATTCGTAACAATAAAAGTTACTGATGTGTATTCAGTTTCTTGTTGCTTTTGCAAGGAATTCAAGAAGCAGACATAAAGAAATTCCATGATTGAAACACTTATTTACTGCATTTGACCAAAATGCAATCGCGTCCAAAATCTAACCTATGTGATATAACAACCGCTTTTGCTTTGTCGTTTACTTACTTCGCAATTGAGCTGCTTCTGCCTGTACTAGTGAGAGTATTCGTTGCTAACATTGCGGGATCTATCGACTTTTGACGTTCACGACCGCTCATTAAAGTAGTTGTGATGCCATTGGCAAAATCGCTGCTTTTACGTTCAAACTTTTGCACAGTGGCCCGAGCCGAATATTCTTCAGGTTCTTTCCGATTAACATCTTTTAATATTCCCGAACCGTTATCACCCACTTCTGCTAAGCTTCTATCAGTAGCAGTGCTATTATCACAAATGTTCTGATTTTTCTCATCAGATATGCTGCGCATACGACTTGGTATGTTGAGCGTTAACTCTGATACCGCAGTAATAGGGGGACTGCAACCAAACTCTTTTAAATTGTCCATGTCTCTTTGTAAAGTACGCATATCGGCGCGTGATTTGGATTTGATGCGTAACGACAAGTCAGTGGAAAACTTTTCATCATCATTCTTATAAGTATGCAAATCAGTTTTGGATTTTGATTTAAATGAATCCGTGTGGTACTTTTGTGTTAACTGTTGCCGCCGCTCTTCCTTGATACGATCGATCCTTTCACGATCTAACTTAACGCCAGATAAAACTTTTAAACTCGTAGTGATAGGGGTTAAATTAGAATTGTTTAAATCAGCGGATATGTGAGTACTCGGTGAAATTTCATTGGTAGTAATCGCCACGTTATTCTGGATCAATGAAATGCGATTTTCCGTTGTTGGTGTTATTTTCAATTCTGCAGATTCATAATCATGTTCCAATGAGGAATCATTTGGACTCGATAAGGTATTGAAATTATTTTCTTTGAGCAAATCAATTTTTGAAGACGCTTTTCCTGCCAACTTGACATAAACCACTTCTTCTGTTATCGGTACACCAGGTAAACGTTTAGGAGGATTTAGTGTCTTAGGCTTTGTGAAATCGAAACTTTTTCTCCGATGATTAATCTCTGAGGAATCAGATAATTGTTGAGAACATCTTATATTAAAATCTTGCAATGTTTTCATACCAAATTCTCTTACAAAGGCATTCTCATCTAAGGAACGTGTTATTTGAGGGATTTTGTTAAGTTTTGATTTGATTACGTTAGAAGACGTCTGCGGAACTTTAGCAGATTTCTCGGTGGTCTGAGTGGTAGTTATTAAAGGTCGTCTTATTGAACTGCGTGAATTGGACACAAAATCCAAAATTGGCAAAGATTCCACCGGTGAGTGCTCAAATCGCGTAGCCAATTCTTTCACACTAAGATTTGAAGGTGACCTCCTAGCTGCAGTAGAAATTTCTGTACTTGGAACTTCTCTTTCCTTAATGCTATCCAAACTATCTAGTTCCACTTCTTCTTCGTCCTCATCATCTTCATTTTCTAACAGCTTCGCAGTTTCATCTTGGTCTTGTTGATTGTTGTATTTCATTTCTTCTCCTAACAAATTCTGATAAACTCTACTAGGTTTACGCAATTCTATGTTTTCATAGAGCAACAATTTATCACGTGCCATTGCGCCCTCCAACATATTAATATCCTCAATATTTTCTTTATGTTTTTCTTCACAACCCAAAAGCTTTTGTTCCGCGCTATTCACTGCATTATCTTTATCATCATTTTCGCTGTCAGTTAACTCTTCTACCTCAGCCAAATTTTCCAACTCGGGAACTTGATATTTATTGCCCTCGTTTAATAGTTCATTAACTTCGGTTACAGAATTTCTAAAAAATTTTACTTGTTCATAAACAGTGGTCTCATCAAAACTAGTTTCCAACAAAGCTCTACTATATGGTTTCTCTTTACCGCTCAAAGAGCATTTCACACTACTTTTTAGCTCTTCCTTTGTGGGGCTCTTCATGTTGTAAGTAATGTTTATTGTCGCTTTCAGAGGACTAGAAACCAATTTCATAGGCGAGTTCATATTGCTAGGAGTATTTTCATATTCTTCATAAGCTGGTGAATTATCTTCCGTCCCCATGAGTGAATGTATGCTTAGCTGTCTTTGTAAATGCTGATAGCCAAATTCACTAGGAGTTACAGATTGGCTCGTGTTGTCGGTGATATTTGAGTTGTTCGGTGAATTCAAGTTCTGTTGTAATCTTTGCACCGTCAAGTCGGGGACTGTAGAGTGTAACTTTGTGCTCAAAGGATTCAAATCCAAGGATAATTCACATTTTAAGGCTTGCATATCACGTTTATCGGAATGCTAAAATTACATAATTACATATTATTCATAATTTCTCAAAGCCAGGAAACTAGTTAGCTTACATTACTCTCCAAGCTTTCATGCGAAGAGTCCAAATAGCTGGCTGGGTCCATACCCAGCAATAATTGATGTACTTGATTTGAGGACGCCGCTGAAATACCTGACATAACTGAGCTCGCCATCAGTGGATCCAAGTCATGCTGTGGTGTTTGTACTGCCGAACTATTCTCTGAACTCGTATCGCCGGCTAGCAGCAAAGAGTATCGAGGACTTTGCAAAGGAGAAGAGGGTGTAACTGATATTTTCGATAATTCCATTTCATTCGACAGTATTTTGTTATGAAACACGGCCGCATTATCTTCGGCTATCTCTGCCGAACAACTACGTAGCA
This sequence comes from Glossina morsitans morsitans, assembly GCA_001077435.1. Lineage (NCBI taxonomy): Eukaryota > Metazoa > Arthropoda > Insecta > Diptera > Glossinidae > Glossina > Glossina morsitans. Next base: position 7,421 of record CCAG010006225.1, read on the forward strand.
GTTGTTGCTGCAGCGTATCATTTATACTGCAGCAATAACTATTTCGGTTTTTTACTTTTAACAGGTCGTATGACCCGGGTTTAGCTGTCATATGATGTTTCAAAGTTTTGGGAGAAGAACTATTGGAATTACTGGTGGTGCGAGAACCACTGAGATGCACCGTTCTGCAATGCCATAGAAGCAAAAAAAAAAATTTCGATTTTTTCTCTTTTTGTGCAACTTACCTTGAGTTCACGCTACTATTGCAAACTTTCTGATTCTTGCTTCTTCCTATTTCTTCTACTAACATTTTACTTATTGAGTCCTTGGGGCAGAAACGTCTTTCATTATTTAGTGTAGAACCGGGATAACTAAAACGTTCTTTGGCTTGGCTGCCTCCGCTTCCAGTCAAAACATTATTATCCTGGTCTTTGCGCTTTGTACCTAAATGTACCGTAGGATAGCTGTAACGCGCGGGGTTATTATGTAAGTTTGCATTCATTTTAGCCGGATCTTCTGACGTTATTTCGTTAGCATGATTACAGCAGCCTTTCGATACGCCAGTTTTAGCAGCTCCATGTATTTGGGCATTCGCATATACAGTTTGAGGGTTGGATACGCTGTGTTCTGGAGTACCACAATCGATGTACTGTATATCTGAAAGTTGATCTTCGAGTTTATAACGCTTAGAACCACTTTCATCACCAATGTGTTCTAGACAATTGTCGCTGTTGCAATCACTCGCAACACCATCGGGGCCGGTAATGCCTTGAGGCCAGTTATTGGGGTTGGCTGCGGAGGAAGGAGAGAGTAGCAAATTCAAACGTGGTTGCTTTTTGGGGCTAGGATTGACACTGTTTGTCTGACTGGAAAACTCTTCAGGCCGAGCGCGCAAAACACGACGCGTCGTAAAGCCTGATGATGGTGGTATATTCTCTTTACCTACCCGCGGAGAACTAACCAATGATTCACTTTCAGAGAATATTCGCATTTCGGGTTCTTCGCGATCGAAATTTAATCCCAATTCGGAAAGTTCCCTGCAAATTAATGTAAACATTAAAGACGACAAAAACATTCTTGTAAGTTTTACCTCGAGGGGCAAGTTGTCATTTGAGTCCGCTGAGGAGACTGTAATATATCAAAGTATGAATCGTGAGATACCGAACGTGAATGTCCCGCTGTCCTTAAACTGTCTATGGAATTAGAGCGTACACACACTTCAATAGGTTTACTGCCTTCACCGCAGTATGAATGTGACGTTTCGTATAATTCAATAGATTTGTGTTTATCATCTCGCTTCAATAATGAACTTTTTACCACCGATTTGCCATTTAAAACAGCAATCGGATCGGTATCAGCAAATGTAACGGCAGATTCTTTCTGTCTACCTAACGGCGACACAGAGGCATTGCTACTACTTGTTTGCGCATGTGCTGAAATGGAAGACTTCATGTCTTGTGTTGCCCCATTACTTACAGGGCGTTGAGTACGTGTAAAAAGCGACTTCCATGAGTGAGTCTTACGTTTCTGCCAACTACGTGGTACTGATAGAACTGTATGATATTTATCAGGCAAACTTGAGGGACCACCACCGACTTCTATATAGGACCCTATATTGGCACCTGCATTAACACTAGCCATCATATTAATGGGCATAGATTGTTTCATATCGAATCCATCTAATTTCATATGCCTTTCTTGAGCTTCTTCCAAACTTATCAGTTTTGGACCTCCGGCACTAAGACTTTTCGGTCTTTCTACACTTGACAAAGACTGATCGTGTTCTCGCTGCTCTACCAACAAGCTCTCACAGTCGGTTAGACTATCCATTCGCAAGTCCGTCATGATTGGTTGAGCTCCTTGAGTCGCTATATAACTCAAACGCGTCGTAGACTCTTCCAAAACATCGAAAATGTGATGACAATTTTTGATCAAATATTCGGTAACAACTGCTTGAACACCGACACCTCTTAAAGCAGCCACTCCTCCCGATTCCAAAGCGGGGGATCGAAGTAAATTCGGTGCCCAAACTATCGCTAGATTTTTATCTGTCATACCCGTCCTTTCCGAATGCTGAGAAATTCTGTTTAAATGCTCTGATAGGTATCGTAAAGTTCTGAAATTTATCGACGCAATAAAAACACTCAAATTTCATTTCCTATCTTGTTCAGTTACCTGTAGTGTGGGGGTGGAAGTTTCAACACCGTCTCCTTCATCAGACGCAGCCGTTCATTTGTTTCACTTTTTGCTTGTATAGCTTCCACAAAATTATCATATAATTGATACGTACATAAAGGATTTGGAAGCTCACGAAAATACATTTTTAACAAAGAACTAACGGCATGAATATCTTGTTTCATTTCAGGATTTCCCAAATCGGGTACACGCTCTTCGTCAAAGGCTCTTCGTAGTTTTTGTATATTTGAGGTTATACCCGATAAACGATATATGCCATCCACTATACCATATTCTTCGATGAATTCGGCACAACATTTCAACACCATTGGTATTTCTTGACCGCTATTTAATAAATGTTCGGAGAGATCACAGGAGAAAACGCGTTCCCTGTAAATGCCACTTTGTTTTAGACGGCGCCGTGAAGGGCGCGAAAGAATAAAGGACCGAAAGAAGGCTATAAGCTTGCCATGTTTACGTAAGACTGGTTTAGTTGGTGAAACATCCAGTTGACCCACCAATGGAGCTGGCATAGGAAAATTACGAGGTACTTTATCTCCAATGGTTGCAACGCACGATTGCGGAAAAAATCCAACTTCATAGTGAGATTTTTGTAAATGCGACTTTTTACCACGCCACCAGATCGACTCCGCTGGTGATGGCATGTCGATAACCGATATCATATCGCCCACTTCAATAGAAATTTCATCTGAAGCTTGTGCCTGATAGCGTCTAACACCGTAAGCGGCACCCACAGCAGGGGTGTTAATCGAACGCATTGTATCCCCATCAGCCAATGGCAAACGTCTTCCTTTGTTATCTAATTGAAACCATGTCAATATCGTACCACAAGTCAAAGAATCTGAAGCAATTTTCGAAAATCTTTCCAAGTATTTGACCACCAAATATTCAACCTCTTCCTCCGTTTTAAAATCGACTTCTTTCAGATTCCTTAGGCCACTAATTTTGCGATCATAAACACAACGATGCAACATTTCGTCTAACATTTGCACATTATCAAAGGAACGTTTAATAAGAAATGCGTCGGAGCGATGCGGTAGGACTTTAATTATAAACCAACACGAAGAAGGCGAAAAGGGCCGCAAAGATGTGAGCCCCATCCCGGCTGTGCCAGTTGAACTAGCTATATCGCCACCAATAGATTGTGACGCAATACTACTGGTTAGCAAATCCGACTTATCATCCACAAGACGCACCGTCAATGGCCCTAATTGAACGCGTTCGTAATGAAAATGAGCACACTCTTCAAGTTTGGGAAATCGACAGGCTTTCTAAAAAGTGAAAAAAATAATGCAGGTTGATTTTAAAGAATTGATTTAAGTTTTTAAGAATTCATGTAGGTTAAAAGACAATGAAAAGCATCTCTCGCACCGAAGTTTCAGTCAGTCAGTCAAAATTTCTATGTTTTTATGTTCAACCCACAGAGAACAATTTTCGAAATACTTTTGGAAAAAGGTTGCACTGCACAATGATTTTGTCCCCCGACACAACATAATACGAAGTCGGCGCCAGTTGATACAAAATATTCAGCAATGATTGCCTTGCCCAGCTGTAGAGATATTCAATAATCTTGGAGAATTTCTCTTTAAATACTGTCAAGCCTTTATTTTACTTTCAAAGTGCAGGTTGCTGAAAATGGAAGAAGACAGCGGACTAAAACCTAAAAACATATCCAGGTGCATTTTGATTCAATTTGTGGAGAATCATATATAAAACGAGAAAAAGAAGATAGTTTGAAAAGTTTATTATGTAACGGTAAAAAGTAGAATGAATCAACTAGGTTAATTTTGTCCATACTTCAGCTATGAGTTTAGCACAGTTTTTCAATGCATTTACGCTGTACCAGCTCTCTTTCTCTCTCTAAAGCGATTTTATTTTTCCTATGATCTCTAAAATTCTCATCCCTTTTGCCGGTTTTGGAATAGATAGACTTAACAAGTGATACAATAAATATATTTGCACTTCTTCAGTTTCTTCATTACCCAATGCAAACTAGCAGCGTCTGAATGGAATCTTAATAGTAAGGTATTTTTTCTTTACCGAACAAAAGTTCTTCTCTGGTATCAGATAACTATTCTCATAAAGTTCGTTAGATCGCTTTTATTTATTTACGTAAAGCTATGTTTATAATCCTATCTGGAGGGTACATGAATCTTTTCATTACGGTTAAGATGCCCAGAAACAGAACAATAGAAATACTAAAATATCAAAAAACATTAACAAAAACTTTAAAGTGCAGTTTATATCAGTAATACATATAAACGACTATGAAATTCACTTACCCCAGCTACACTTTGTGCTATTATTGGTTTCGCAGTTCCAGTCCTCGCCAACGCCGATGTCGCATTGTTGCCTGGAATTTGATTGTAATTTAATGGTGACGAGTCGCTGGATAAAGCTAAAAGTTGTGAGCTATGCATTGTTGAATAGTAATCCACAGCATTACTTGCACCTGAGGTGATAACCGTGCCATTAGCACTGGCTGCATCTCCGTCGCTTGGCATTAAATGAAAATTTCTACCGGTGGAATCCAGAGGATAGTCACTAGATGATTCCATATCATCGGATAGCGGCACATTTAAAGCCGCCTGCGATAGGTTTCTTTCATGCGCAAGCGAGGAACCGTCATTTGTACTTGAAATGCTTGAGATAAAATGTTTGCTATGCACTAACTCGGGCCGAACAGCCGTATCGATATCCACAGCTTGTAAAATTGAATTGAAAGAACACACTTTCTCAGTCATATTTGGGGAAGAGTGAAGAAGTCACGTGAAGAGGGGCTTTGATTTAGTCAAGTCTCTCTTTAAAAAGTCGGTATATTAAAAGTTGAAAAGGTCCAATATAAAAAGAGTTTAACGAGCGAAACTCAAGAAGTCAATGGCAAAGGGTGAAACATCTGCAAAGAGGAAGAATTAAAATAAGATTAAATAAGTCGAGGAAATATAAAGAGAAAATATTAAATAAAAAATTTATAAGATATTTACATTTATACATAATAATATGTTAAATAGAAAGCCCTGAGTCATGGGGAAATACCTCAACAAATAAAACCGACTTATTTTGCAAACCTTTAAAGAATGATACCGCGACGAATCGTACGATAATATATATATTGAGATTATAATAAAAAAAATATGAAAGAAATAAATAATGTACACATACATATATTTACGAGCTTTTGTGTACATGTCATATACATTTTGAACCATATGCGGCGTATCTTTCACATGTATATGTTTTTGAACTTCACCTGACGAGAGTGAAAGGAGAAAATCTGTAGCCACGAAATAGTTTTTCTAAGCAAATCCTCCCGGTCACAATTGGGATTTAAACGGGTGGTCGGCGGCTTATTCCTGGAGTTGGGAAACTAAGCAGGTTTACAAATAGAAGACAATTAACGAGAGGTTATATTAATGTTCTATTCAATTAAAATGAAAAAAAATTCCATTTTCTTCATTCCACTTTTGAAAGAAAATTGAAAGTCATTTTTGGATCTCAGAAATATTACAAAGTAAAATGCATATGAACGAAGTAAAGTGCTAGTTTTACTGATCACAGTACAGACGGACATGTTTAGGTGCATATCAAATTGGAAATTGGCCACGAATTTATACACTTTATGGGGTGTTTGAAGCTTGTTTCTGCGCTTTATAGGGGTGTTGAAAAATAATTCAATTTTGCGTAGGCATGGTAAACCTTTACCCTTTTACTATAGGTACTACAACATCGCCCATAGAATATGCATTCAAATTTTTGTACATTTATTTGCTATAGTTTGAGTTATGAGAAATGAGCAAAAAAAACAATTTTTTATTCCTTTTGAAACACAGAACTGTTTCCGGTTTAGGTGGGATGGTGGACGTGTCTTCGATCGATTTGACCCATTTTCTGCCCAATTTAAGAACGATAGCTCCGTTTTTGCGGCCAGGCGAACAACAGACATTACACAGACGGACATGCTTAAATCGATGAAGAATTTGATGCTGATATGCTTTGTGGGGTTTCTGATGCTTCCTTCCGTTTTGAAAAAATGATAATAGCCCCCATTCTTCCGTGATCACATAGCTACATAAATAACTATATAAAAATTTGCGAGCGAAAAGCAACAAAAATCATATAAAAAAAGTTATTAGTTCCGGTCAATAACTTTCGATAAACTACTGCTGCTGCTGCGTTACTGTTGTGTATTTGTATAATTTAACGGTTAGCTTATGGACAGTTTTCTTCTACCTTTTCACAATATTATATTTTAAGCCGGCTTTCGCCCAGACTCAGCTTTTTTGCAAAAAAGTAAAAAAAAAATCTGGTTTATTCATACACTATATAGCTGCCGTCAACAACATGCAAGACTAACCGGTTTGCATGTATTTACATAAAAACAACTGGCAATTACCTGCAGAAAAGCTAATAAAATGATTTAGTTTTTCTTTCATTCCTTCATTCTCCACAGCTCACTTTTGCATGTTATTGGGCGGCAATACTCTAATTGTGCGATACGCACACTGCATTAGCATGAGAATCTAAAATCATATATTCCTATACTTTTTCCTACATGTCTAAGCACTGTGAATGCTAGGAGGGATTATGTGTAATGGAAGGAAAAAAAAACGAAGTAGTGTTTGCGCGCATTTCCATTGAAATGTGAGAACACATCAGGAACTATTTGCAAAGAAAACCTCTACGAATGAAGTGTTCCAGTGATTGTCGGTCCTCTTATGAAAGGGACGGTCTCATATCATGCGACAGGCGGACAACTCCTCGACAAGTGAGCAAGCACTTGTCTGCGGCGTGGGGAGCCGGGAAGCTGTGAAGGTCTACTGAAGTTCTTGATTAGCGTTCAGATTTCTGTAGAACACTTATTGTGTAAATAAGTAGGCGACACAGACCTTTCTACCCTTGAGCATTCCAATCATATCGACGATTCGCCCATCCATACGTGTGACTAAACTTTTACTTTTGCCCGCATAGGCCCATAGGTGTAAATGATACGGACATCGGCATGGCTTGACGATGGTGTGGAACACTGCCGTTCTTTTACTTAATACATTCGTAAAAAAGCCAGAATTAGCTAAAGTTTGACGGCCCCCTTATTTCATGCGTAGCCGAGAGCAGACGTTATGAAAATCTAAAAAAAATTGTTTACAAAAAAAATTAGTTTCAATTGCACGGGAAAAAGAGAGGAGTTAGTCAATAGTGCAGGTCATAGGAGAAAGTGAAATTCATAGCCACTGAAATTGGCTGGAATTTTTTTGTTTGTTTCAAAATTGTTTGTCTAGTGTTACAAACGTAAATATTGTCCTCTTAAATGAACAACGAATTTCGCTAAAATCATTCCAAACAAATTTGTTTTTTTTTTATGCGACATTTGCTTACTCACTGTTCATTATGTTATGCATCAATTGAATAATTCAACTTAACCATGAATGTGCAAACTGTGGTAGCGGAATTTGTTGTCATAAATAAAAAAATAAAAAATAAATAAATGTGTAATGTAAAGCAACAGGTGTTACCAAAAGCTGTACTTGTTGTAGGGGCTCCACACTTTTAACGAAGACAAGAGAAGAGGCCCACCAAAGCCAAAGCTACAAGCCAATGAACCCTTTTACAAATTTTTTAAATTTTATAAATAAAAGAGACTATGCACATGCACGCGAATATAAATATTTCTGCTGGTCTAGGAAGAATTGCGAAAATTACAATGACAACCAAACACTTATTTGCAAAAGTAAGAATTGCTTTTAATGAGCGCATGAGAGTTTAAATATTTCATTAGTTGGTGAATCACTATTAACTAACTCTAGTTTCGACTCGTACGGTAATTTAATATCAAAACTTTTTTTTGATTTTTGTCGCGCCAACACTTCGCAAACAGCTTCACATTGGGGGAAAAAATATAAGATCAACGGAGCTCCATCGGTTGATCATAAATCGTTCTTATAGCTTCAAATCTTTCAGCAAAGCAAGAAAAACTTATATTTGGAAGGCAGTGCTCTCTAAAAACAAGTTTCATATCAAATTATTTATTTTTCCCGGTGTCAAGTTAGCTTGAAACGTTAGAAATGTCGGTCCAAAGGCATGTTATTAATATTATAGCAAAATTTAGCCTTTAAATAGGCAACATGAAATTGAACACTAAGTTAAAAGACTCCAAGAACTCATTTGCAATTACCAAAGACCTCTTGATGATGAATGAGACGTTTCGTACAACTGCGGCTTAAACTTTGGTCAATTGCTAGTTCATTTCACTTTCCCTTGATGTATGGGTGGAATTTTATGCTTTTTTTTTCAACTTGGAACTCGTTCTCTCTCGGTCTGCTTTGAAGAGTGCTTGCCACCATCATCTTTCGTGACGTAACGTTATCATCGGCGGTCTTCTACAGCAACCTCTTTCCGCAAACAAAAATTTAATGCAAGTCGTCTGCTCGACATAATCCAGCAGAGTAAGAATCGCAAAATACGCATTTGTATGTTCACAAAAACTGATGTAACTCTGCAGCAATTGAAGCATGAAACTCTACATAGAGGTCAAAGACAGCACTATCAACTCAAAATTAAAGAGAAAGGAACAAAATTTTATGATTTCATGCTACTCACGAATTTTAAATAATAAATTCAGCTTATTTTTTTGCTCGCAATGGTATTCTGTTGTTTAGAGACGAAGCTTAGATTTTCAAACTTAACAAGAATGTATCAATTTTGTGACGCTTAGAAATTTTTAATCCTTAGAAAGATAAATCGAGTAGATTCGACTGAGCAGCTCAATTGGTTTAGACATGTCTATGCGATTTTCCAAAACAGAATTTGTTACTGCCTCGTTGAATACGATTGGAAATATGGACAATCCAGCATATGTATAAGGCGATGCACGATCAGCTTTCAATTAAATAGTGAGCACCAATAAACCAGTGTGGAATATTAATAATTTCATAACAAAGTAGTGGCGTTACATACCTACACACACTCACACACACATACACATATTCTGACGAAGGACATAAATATAAATGGAATATCTATTTGGCTTATAACGAAAAGCGAAAAAAACACTTAACTAGATTTTCTTCCTCGTCGTTTTTGAGAGATTTTTTCATATGAATAATAAACATTTTTTCTTTCTCTTTGCGCCGAAGCGCTCAAAAGCAACTATGAAAAAGTAGCTTTTTGTATGTATAAGCGATTGTGTAGGTTGCATGCAGTAAATCGGTTTTTGGGAGCAACCTAATTTAATTGTTATTCCGCACAAAAACAATGTGTTCACAAAAACATATAACGAAAGCAAAGCGTAGGAGAAAAGAAAAAGGAAATTTAGTCGATGATGACGACATATTTTTTTTTCTCTTTTTAGATTGCGCCGTTTAAAAAAAAAAAACTTGAGAGCAATCTTTCAAATTAATAATTTTTTAAACTTTGCAAAAAGCAAAGTTACTGACATCGTATGGCTGAGTGGCTTAAAGACAACAGACACAAATGTAAAGGATTTCTTCTTCACTATAAATTGCAGGCGAAACTTATTTTTCCCTTTCACCATTGGATCTTATGGACTGACAGTGATTTGATTTATCGCTTGGCAATTAAGTGCTATTTACCACATGCTTGCACCGCATGGAGCATAGTTGTGTGTCAGGGTTGTATTTGTTTTCACTTTTTGGGGTAATAATAAGTTTATAACACTTATCTTAGCCAGCTTCAAGGAAGAGTCTCCAAGCGCCAAGCCAGATAATGCCGTCGGGCAAAGGACGACCTTTAAACACTCTACACCACTTCGTCTAATGCTATACCTCACTTATCTCCTGCATGAAATCTGAAAATATACATTTTAAAAGCTTGTAAGGGCCTACTTTTCACGGGAAATCTTATATGGAACACAAAAGTGCACCGTTTTTGGTCCAAACTTACCAGAGTTTACACCTTTGTCCTCTATTTTCGTCACAAAAAAACCAAACATTACACATTTTTGCCATATACCATTTTTGCCAGTTTTACCTTTTATAAGACCCCTTGATCCTAAGCAATTTTACCTGCAATTCTAATATCAAATCATCGTGTGAAGGTTCACTGAGCGAAGAAGAAGTTATATGTGGGCGGATCTAATTTATTATCAGCGTAGTTCATCTTTGAGCCAAAACGCATGCTGGAAATATCTCACGACTTTTATATTGAACGCAAAAGTAGCCGGACACACCCATCTGATCGATAGCCAGATGAGCTTAAATCTGTTCAAAAAATGATTCCAAGTGAATCGCTGTAATGAAAGTGGGTCTACCGGTAGCCTTCTTTTTTATGCATATTGCACACACTCACACAAACTTAACCTCTATAGATACACGGTATGTAGTGGCGGTATAGGATGTAATAAATGCAAATATTCGCGAATCATTAACTCTTAGTGTCCAACGTGAATGTGGGTTAGAATGTATGTGACTTGCGTCAATTTAAAAAAAAAAATAATGCAAAATCTTTAATTTTGGTAATTTACTTATAACTACACAATAGCATATGCGATCATCAGTAAAAATGGGTCAAACTACTTGCATATCACTACAAAAAAAAAGCAGATGAGAACAGAAGACACAATTTTCTACTTTCTTACAATATAAAGAAACCTGTTTTAAGTAACGTTTGTATATACAATGAACCCATGCGAGTTTGTCTTTATTTGTTTGTTCGCGCAACATATCTGACCTATATTACTTTTCTTTGAAATTGAAAAATAAAAAAAAACTATTACATCTGAAGAGAATTTTTCTGTCAAAATTGTTTTTTTTTTTTCTCGTATAAATGGGTTTCAGCCACTGGCAGCCACAACACCATCCAAATGAAATTTAACATGAGTATGTGTTTAGCAGACAAGCAAACGGCTTCAAATAGGTTAATAATATAATTTTTTTTGCTCATTCACTAAACTACAAAGAAGTAATTCTATAAGCGTGCGTATATACAGGATGAGTAACAAATGGTGGAAAAATTTCAAAACAGCATATAATCCCCTGTATATTAGCAAAATGTAGGGTCATGTTAAAATAAGTTATATTCCGGGAAGTCTGTAATGGGTTTCCGATCGTCCTTCGAACTCGTTTGATCGCTGCATGTGTTATCCGCTATATAAGCAGTGTCTTGAACTCCGTCTAACCATTCAATTGGAATCCAGTTCTCAAATTTCGAAGAAAACGGTTATTAGAAGAATTTGGCTTTACGATCACTACTACGATCGCTAAAAATATGAACAGTAAATTTCTCAACACGTTGCAACAGGCACGGGAATGTGAAATGACTTTGCAATACATAAAAGTTTCACTCGTACCACTAATAACAATAAAGTTTTTTAGCTATCTATCTATCAATCTTTACTTAGTAATACTTAATAACGGGAGCTTCCAGGCCATTGTAAAATTCTAAAAAAAATGATTCCTACTTGTTTGACTAATTAATTAAAAAGCAAAATGTGAAAAGTCCCTTTGAAAAAAAAAAAAAAGAAAAATTAAGAAAGCACAGACTACTAATAGATTCAAATGAAATTATTGCTCACTCACCGGAATATCATCCTTATCCATATTATGGCAGACAAAGTATGTCCTCTCTTTTAATCGATATTTAAATTCTGAAAAATACAATGAAAATTTCCATTTTAAGTAGAATTTAAGTAAAATACACAAGTAAATCAAATATTTCAACTGTAAACTGTCGTAACAGAACGACCGTTTACCGCATATGTTACTTAATCGTCATATATAAACACAAATCAGAAAACCGTCTCCACGAATTGAACTTGTGAAGAGTGAAATTCTAGAGGAGGTATTGGATACCAAATACTTGACCCAAGGATTAGTATAACCATTTCCTTTCTTTATTATACCCTACATTACTTGTGGTATAAGGGATTATTAAGTATGTGCGGATACATTTAGCATCTAGCAAAACTTAAGGCAGTCGCTCTTCTAACAGAGTTTTAAAAAAATATTCGTCATTGCAACGGACGGATAGACGTGCGGACAGGCAAGCAAGCTTGGCTCATGTCGATCACAGAATCTACCTCGTTGTACCTTTGAGGCACTTCTCACACATTGTGAACATTTTGCCAGTCCGGATGTACATCCAGTAATTATGAAAACTGAAACTGATGCCGGCAAAGGAAACACATTTGAAAAATTAACCACAATCATGCTTCCAAACATCAAATAGGAGTAAAAGCTATAATATTTTAAGAAAATATTCCTTGAGAGTTCTCCTCACTGTATTGTTCTTTGCCTTTTAAAGAAACTTATTAACCTAGGTCATGATTATGAAGTCTTAAGGATAAACGATAAGTAAGAATAGCAATAAAACTTGCTGTGCGTAAAACATTTTGGGTGAGCAAGTTTACAGCAGCTACAAACAGTGCAGCAACGACCTGCGAACGTGTATGCGAATGAAATAATGGGTTAACGGAAGTTAGCAGATATTTCGAGAATTACTTATAGTTTTAATGGAAATAATAGTTAAAGGCAAATATGTTTAAGATCTTAAGCATGCACACACAACTCGAGCACGCAATCAAAAACTGATGTATACGAATGAGGCCACAGACGAACTTCCTTCCTCTTTCCTTTGTGCCACCGCATTCCTTCAATAATAAAAAACTTTTTCTCAGTATTTACTGCCCTTAATTTCTTTTTTTTTTTTTTAATTTTTCATGCACCCTTTGCTTTGCTATGCAAACTGAAATTTCATACAGTGATTAAGGCCATGATTTTATATTCGTTTCATTTATTCTTTTCACACAGACAGCAAAAAGCATTTATATTCAGATGATACACTCATCTCGACTACATTGCATAACCATTCATAAACAAGTAAATTATATTGCATTTCATCACGGAGAGCTGAGTGCAGTACTACGAACGCCTGCCTATGGCTTGGCTTTGAAAATAACAAAAACATTGACCGCACTTGACGTTTAATTCAATACAATGCATATACAGCTACACAATGGGATAAATGTTCAGATATGCTGCGCAAGACGCCTACTTTACACATAATATTCATGAAAGGGTTGTCAGATCGGCACGCCAGTTGTTTTATTTCTATTATTTTTGCAAACAACAAATTGTAAGCTAAAACTAAGGAAAACATGAAACCTATGTATGAAAGTTTACTAAATTTTCCAAAAAAAATTCTATCGCCACATTTAAGGTTACATTTAGGAATTTCACTTTAAATTCATTCCTTGGAGTGCAATTGAAACCGAAGATTTCGCTTGCTTACTCATATAGAACAGACAAGAACATGCTCTACTCGTTAGAGACAGATAGATCCTCTTACATATGTCGTAACAATTTTAAATCGTTTGTTGCAAAACATAAGCTTAGCAACGACATATATGATGAGCTAACTCATTAATCAAAGAAAAATGTGAAATGCACCGATCCGTTCATTCTGATATGCCTTGAGAGTAAATGACAATGCGATCGTAGCGCCGCCAAGGGAACATATTTGAACTAAACAACAATTGTCCCGGATTGCATTTGCATTTATCTCATTTGCACCTACCTGCATAAGTGCCTGCATCAGGCCAGAGAGCAAGCTAAATAGTTGGTGACCAAGTGCTTTCTAATTGGCTCAACTCGATGCTCGATCGATTTCGGACAAATATGAAGCCGAATGGGGTGATTTATTACAATCCGCTAGATGCCGATCGAAGTTGCAGTCGATGAATGGCTTAGTAGAACAACAGCTTATTTGCTGGAAGCAAATGGGACTCGAACATGTCAATGTGACATTGAAAAATGCTGTGACCATATCGTTCTGAAGAGTGAAGCGTCAGATCACGTATATTGAGTTTTACAAGGCACAGGCGACGGATTGTAATTAATTTTAAACAAGATAAGCTATTATTCATTTTTATGTAAAAAAAAAAAAAAAAAAAATGGAAAAATATAGCAGTCCCGTGATCCCTGCGCATTCAAATATAATTTCTTCTTCAAGCACTATAAGCAGTATTCTGGTCATATTTCTCAATAGCAAACAGTTTTCCATATGAGAGAAAGCCCGACAGGCTATTTTGGAATTAGAAAAGTTACAAAACAATTTCTGCTGGATACTATTAGAGACATGACGTATCGTAGAAAAGTGGTGGTCACATTATCATTGGTTACGTTAGTCGTTGGAAAATCAACAAAATATAATAAACTACGTGAATTTCTGATTACATTTTTATTCACCTTCTTTTTTTTCTATTGCATGTGAATAAATCTCAGTGTTTACATAAAAATTCGCTTCGAGTTTCGTATTTTTCATTTTAGATATTTGTCGCTAGCGCTAACTCAATTTAATTCCATAGAAGTCTAAACTTAAATATACATACGAAAGCTAAACTTTCTTTATCTTTACCTCGATATTCAATCTTTTCAACTCATATGTTGTAGTGTTGTATGTAATATACATATATATATATATATATGTATATGTATGTATTCTCTATGTAATTATTTCATAACTGTTTAAATATGTATAAATACTTTCGAATACATAACTTAAGATAATTATGCATACGTATGCAAGTGTGTTCACACATAGAAATGCATACACAAGTACTTACTTACTGATTGAAATGAACCTATTCATCTTAATCATCATTCGATTAAACTACTAGTGGCTTAGTTTACGTACGTACCGTCTATGTAAACTGCAAGCAATTTTTATTAGGTAGTAGTAGTAGCAGTAGTAGTAGTAGTAGTAGTAGTAGTAGTAGTAGTGATGGAGCTTTAGAAAATAATTTTCTGGTTAACTGCCACAACACTTGACTGATCGTTATCATTCCGTCTCGAAATAACTCAGCTAAGCGTATAACGTTATAACTTGAAGATATTTCGATCAATGTACCGTATGGATGTTAATTTTATTTTTCTGTTTTTTCGGCTGATGTTGCTTTTAAATTGCACAGCCATACACATATCTTTATTATTTGTAATAAACAATTTCTTCAACATTCAAACATCACCCTATTGAACAAAAAAAATTTGACGACATCTTTCAAATTTCAATCATTGCACGTCTCATAAACATGCGAGCATACAGTTCATAAATCCGTTCGCAATATATGTTGTAAGCAAGTAATTTTCTACTCTTTAGCGAAAGGAGAGAAATAACACCAAAGTGTTTTTTCCTTTCCTATTCAAATGTTTATGTCACTAAAAGCTTGACCAAATGTCGATGCAAACTTATCCCTTTCTGAAATCCGTACCCCTTCTTCGTTAGCTTGCTGTAATTGTTTTGCTAATACAAGAGTATGGGAAAATATTGAGTTACTCGATGAAACGAAAACGACTTGCCTTTTAATAAACGGAAACTTACTTTCTTTAAAAGAAAAAACCTCGGTTTCCATTAGTTCTCCTTTTTTATCGAAAAATTCTAGGGACTTCGACGCCTCGTATTTTCGAGAAGAAACGATTGCGAAAGATTTCTATCGGCGTTACGCATTAAAGCATTAGATTTGTTAAATGTGGAGCATGTCACTTCATGTTTCGGCCCTCCTCCCTTATAATGACTTTTGTGAAACGTATACCTTTCCAAGGAAATATATAGTAAGTAATACTTATTGATATATTGATGAAATTTGGTTCAGCAACGTGGAGCGAACCAGGAGCGAACGCTATTGAAAATTGTTCGGATCCACCACTCCCCACATATGACTTCTGAAAAGTCATTATATAGCAAAAAATTGTAATTTTCAAAATTTCTCGGCAAAAGTAGCAGTGTTTCGGCATTCTAAATTGGTATGAAAACTTTGGACCGGCTGGGGCAACCCCCTCATATAACAAACAACGAAGTTCACACGACAAAAAAGGTATAATTTTCAATGCTTCATAGAGAAAATTATATCGTAATAATAATTTAACAAAAAAAATTAAATGTACCAAATTTGGACCTTGTCGGCCTATTTTTTGGATCCTAGGCTAATAAGGATTTCCACGACAATCTACGCCTATTTTTGAATCCTGCCCTATGTAAGGAGTAAACTTGTACTACATTAAGTTGCGTTTTGGGCCCGCTTCCCCATACTTGCGCACTTGAAAAATTTGCCTTTATGTAGAAACAAGATATGATTCTTGTGTTCTATAATAAAAATAGGAATTGCGTTAAACAGTATGGTGTAGGGTATTTAATGGTCGGTATTGCCCGACTATAATGTTCTTACTTGTCTTTGTTTAGGATGGCATTCTAACTGATTCTTACTCATCATATTTCATTCCAATATCTGCGTAGTCGGTGCGATAAGTTTCTTTGTTTTCATCATTGCGATTCCCTATATTGTCTGTGGCTTTTGTCGACTCGTTACTTCTTAAAACGGGAACACTCATGAGACATAGTTACAACATTAATAAAGAAACTGTTTGGAAAGAGTAGCGAAAGCATATGAAATTTGAAGGATTTTCATTACGAGTAAGGATGTCTTTGTGCTCATTAGGTTGCAACTGTAATCGACCTCCTTAAAGCAGATAGTAGACTGGACTGCAAAAATTACTATCACGAAGTCGAATAACAATCCAACATTTCTCTTACAAAAATAATGACTTAAATACTAATAACTAAATAATAAAAATACTCTGAAAAATAAAGTGTGTGATCGCGAGCAGATTCGTTGCACACACAAACAATATATTATAGCACCAGAGAAAGACTGCGATGGTAATAAAGTAAAACAAGCACGTACACATATAGAAAGTTTCTCTTTTTTCAACATTCGTAGCTATATTCGGTTTAGAACGAATGCTGTAATACCCGTCACTCCCCTATATGCGATCCTTGATTGCAAAATACAGCGAAGATCTATTCATATCGTATTCCATAGATGTATTAGACCATATTATTGTACGATCTGTTAGTGTTTTATGGTCGTTGTGGAAAACAAAAATATTTACATACAACTCCTTACATAAACTTAGGTTCATGAATCCCGGCACTCGGCCCCCGATCTATATACACTAAGAGTTTTGAAATTTCAAGCCCACGCTACAGAAAAATATGAAAATTAATGTTTTTTTTTTTTGGTAATTTTGGACGGCCCCAAGTATCAATTTGCTTAATTTGAATTTATATGTACTTCATGGAACCTCCAGTGGATATTTTTTTTATATTACAAATTATGAAAAATATTTGAAAAAGTATATATACCCGCTGTAAAGTATACCAAACGACAGAAAAAACAAATTTTTAAAATCAATTATCAAATTGTTCAGCGTTCAGCTAAAGTGAAAAGAAATTAAACAATAATTTCACTTTGTGAGAAAATGAACTTTTACTCACTTTGTTTTGCACCTACAAACCTCTGTAAGCGCTTGTTATTCTTAGTCGGTGTTATAGATTTTGATATTAGAGAGTTTCCATTACATCATAATTCGAATAATTGAAGACTTAGCGTTTAAATCGAAAAGAATATTCTAGACACACTTTGAAGGAAACAGGATAACTTTCTTGGCTTGGACCAATAGTTCCAACCGCATTGCGGAATATTCAAAGAGCAAATGAAGACATCCTTATGCACGCATATAGATTAGTTGATGATACGTAAAGAGTTTCAGAAAGAGAAGGTGACAAAGAGCGAAAACAGAAATATTGGTTTAACGGTCCCTACAGACGAAAAAGTCAAGAGTATGCCCAATCGAAGGATTTGGATTTATGCACGTATCCACATTAATACATGCACTTGTTCTGCAATTTTCATTACTTTCATTGAATTAAACTTAAATAGAAAGGAAAAACAAATTGGGTTTTATGAAATGGAAGAAAATCCAGCTGACTTTTTACAGATTGCTAGACTTGTCTTTTGAAGTCTCATTCGACTTGCTTTCATTCGACAGTGCATTATATTCCATCAAATTTTCATTTAGCATTTACTTTCTCAAAATAGTATGGTTACGCTTTCGCCAAACGTTGTCCTACCCTATCCAAGCTGTCCATATCCTTTCACAATGCCAAAATATTGGTTTTTAATTTTCGTTTTCGTTGTGGAAACATTAAAAATTAAGCATTATTTTCAAGGCGTGCATTTGAAAACTCCAATTCAGTCCAGTCGCAATAGGACATTGGGCCCAAACATGTCGGTGC
Organism: Glossina morsitans morsitans; assembly: GCA_001077435.1. Taxonomy (NCBI): domain Eukaryota; kingdom Metazoa; phylum Arthropoda; class Insecta; order Diptera; family Glossinidae; genus Glossina; species Glossina morsitans. Next base: position 25,679 of record CCAG010006225.1, read on the forward strand.
ACCAAGCATTAGTCATCATAGTCACTATCGTAGATCGAACAATTTAGAATCCTTTCCTGAATTCAATTTCCTGGTAGCAATGTTTGAGGTAGTTTGACGAAATTTTATATAGTGACCCGTTTTGAACAAAGGATGGACCATTGAAAACGGGTTAGATCGGGCCACTTTTGCGATCACTTCCATCTGATTGATGCCTTATTTTGAAAAGGGGATTTTTAAAATATCTTCAAGAAAATCGCTGGGCGATGGAGTTTCGGGATATTTAATTGATATGAAAAATTTCAAGGAAATGGATAGATCCTTTCATAGTCCCTCCCTTTCTACAAAAATTTAGCCTTTGTATAGTAAAACTTATGCTGTATAATCAATCTTTAATATTTTACAAATTGATCCACAACGGCAGTTTGATAAAAAAGATTAAAAGTTACTAAGTTTGAACTATGTAGGCACATTTTTTGCGCTCCTTTCCATATGAAGCATAACTTTTTGATATGATTTTTTTTAAAGTAAAGTTTTTACTCACTGTAAAAATCGCTACGACGATGATACGCAAAAACGTACTTTAAAGCAAAATTGAACTTTCCAGGGAGGGTTGCGATGCGACAATCGCAATTTTAACAACAGACCCATATAAGGAGAAAAGCAAATTAATTTTTTTAATCCTGTCGGTCGCGAACATACACGGTTCATGCGGTCTCCGCACGTACGTGCTATATTATACCGTTCTGGTGGCATAATAAGCAAAAGTAAAAAATAAAATTCTCAATTTCTCGCACGAAAATACATCCGAGTAATCACACAAACAAGAAATTTTTTTTACGTGAACCGTCCGGGCAACTGCAAGTTAAAAATAAGTTAACGAAAACACAACCACATCAGCCATAAAGTAAAGAAAACCGAAACATAAAAGTTGCACATATGTATGTACATTTAACATAATCACAGGAGCACACTTGGAAAGAGATTTCAATTCTCCACGATGTGGATGGGTATTGTGTTTAGTTCCTTGTCTTTTCGCATAGGAATCATGCCCATTCGTACAAAAAAAAAAAAGGTAGACGAGCTTGTTAAAAAGAACTTTATAACGTTTTGCTTAGAAATACATGGCGTAAAAATTTTGAATTTGGAAATCGTCTGCATTTTGTCCTGAGTTTTTCGGCTTAAATTCTTACGACAGATAAGTGCCTGTTCGATGGATATTTCTGATTGCTACAACAAGAATATGGGCACACTTCAAAGTTACTATTAATAACAACACGAAATCAATATATTCATGAAAAATGTCACAGACGACACACTAAACTGATAGAAATTTGGTAACAGCACAGACTTTATACAAACGTAAAAGAAATCCAAGTTTTCCAAATCGAAGTTATGAAGAATTAATAACACAATAAGTTATAGACAAAAAACTTTTTGATGAGCCAAGAATCACAACATGGCAATATGTTTATAAGAAAAACTATCGTGTAGCCATTCTTTTTTAGTAAATAGAAAAACTCACCAGCGCAACCATTCTTATCAAGCCGGTTAAATTATTTTTATTTGTTTGTCACTGATATATTCTTTTAGAGGTTTTTGCACAATAGAGTGAAAAGTCACTATTTCTGCTAAAAATTTTCTTCCTTAATCCGAAGAGAGTGCAAATTCATACTCCTTTACAAAATACCCACAGAGGTTACACTCTCTACACAAATATAGAGAAAACGGTGTTACCACTTAATCAGATCACATGTCAGCTTTATAATCGACAAGTTAGCAAGAGAAACGAAAGAAAAAGTATGTTAGCTCATTTACTGTGAATCCGTTTTTTTTTTTTAATATTTAAGAAAATCAAACTCATCGCCATGGCCATCAAAGCAAGCAAAAAACGAACTGCCCGATTTGTTGTTGATATTCTCTCGATTATGAATCTATAAAAAATTTCACTACATTTGCTTAAAAAACGCATATTGTCACCAACCACTCGTTTTATACTTTAATACCACAGACATTATGAGATCCCTGAATTCGGGAGGGGCGTTTTAAGTTCATAACATTAATTAATATAAAATTTTTAAGTTTTTTGCGTTTTAGATACAAAGAAAATCATCCCTATTAGAAACGAGCGCACGCAATCACACACTTGTACACTTTTCCTTGCTCGCTTTAGAAAGTAACATTTTTTAAGTCTTTCAAAAAATGTGTGCCAAGAAATCTTTTTCATATTTAGTTAATTGATTTAATAATTAATTTTCTCATATATGTGATAAATTACAATTTTGTATTTCTTTCCCGTCACTTCACTTTTATTTTTGTTTGCTCTGAAAAGAAAATCTTTCACTTTTCGGGAGTCAAACGCTACGTCCGTTTCTTGGTGGCATTTAATGACATATTTATAAGATATTTATAATTCGCTTACATTATTTTGTTTATATTAATTATTAATTTTTTTTTTACCTTTCTTTTTCTTATGGTTTTATGGTTTGTAATATATCCCGGTGTTATGTATTGAAAATAAAAAACTTGTTTCTTTATTTACCACATCACATACATATATAAATATATATATATATATACATATATATATACATATATATATATGTACGTTTACTATGTACGTTTACATGTTTTTCATTTGCGATATTAAAATTTCACATAGGCTCTATGACAATTTATTTACAATGTATTAAGTTTTTTTTTCTAAGAAATTTAGACAAAATTCCAACTTTTTTGAAGGCACGGACAATTTTCGTCTTCACGTCACGTCACCGTCAAACAAAAACAAAATGAGGCAATAGAGGCGACAACAACAAATTTATAACTCGACAACATTATCGTACGTAAAAAAGCAGTGAGAATAAGAGAAATATAGAAATTGTGTATGTGAACGAACACGATGCTGCTTATTCATTTCATTCATGTGCGCAGCAAAGTAGATTTCACTCTCAGAAAAAGTTAAAAAGGGCATTCATAAAAATATGCAGCAATGTAAATTTTACTCTCCGCAAAATGACTCGCAACTACAACTCCAAATTGCAACTCGCACCTAAACCTTAAAACATAGCAGGATAAGAAAATGAGAAATGTGAAAATGACTGCTACGGGGCAGCAACAATGGCAAACACGAACATTTAGAGATGAGGAGTATATTCTTTTTTTTGTAAGAAAAAAATTTGCATCGCTCTGTATATTCTTCTGAAACTTGTTTTGACTTTTCTAAGATCAAAAGAGAGAAATGAATAAGAAAAAGAAAAATTATACGCAAAATGAGTATTGTCTAACTCATTTTTCATTTATATTGAAGATTGACGTAAAACCCAAAATTTGTTTGATACAACAACCGCAACAATAACAGTCGCGTGAATATTACGCACAGGCACGCACACGTACTTATATACGAAAAACCACCACACTTGTATGGCTGGCTTATTTACGTGCGAGAGAAGTCAATTGAAGCAAAAAAAGAACAACTATAACAATAAATAGCAAGAACGAAATGAGCAAAGCTTAGGATTTATATTTTTTTTTGTAATGCTAATAAGAGAAGTTTCGAACTTACACAGTAGTTCAAAAATTTTCATTTACTATCAAATTTAAAAATTTCAAGAGAACGTACGAAAACGCAATACATAGCATAAGTGCAAAACATTGAAATGTGACTGAAGTAAATATAGCCGACCAAGATAACCTACATTTCTAAGGTCCGTGTCTTCTCTAAAAATGTCTTTGCTAAGTTACGATTTATCGCGAAATAAAAAACAAACAAATAAAATAAGTAGAAAATAAAAAACATGACTGATAGGAAATGTTTAGATCTATATCATGTGTAAGCCAATTTTGTAAAAGTGGCGATTCTCTCTCCCCTTTTCGGGCACGAGCAAAAAGTAGATTTCCTTCAAAGCAGGAAAGTTACAATACAATGCCAGCAATCCAATCGCAATTGTGACCAGTGGGGTGAATTTCAATCACATTTAAAGCTACCGATTGTGAAACTTGTCTAGAAATATGAGACTCCTTTGTAAAAAGAAAGAGGGGAAATCTCAAATCATAAAAAAAAAAAATTGTTTTTTTGCCATGTAGCTGAACTGGTAAAATGTTTTAGGGCATTTTTGCCGGGTGCTTTTCTTATGAATTGCTATTATGCACGTCGTTGTGTACCATTAGATATAATACAGAATTTGTCATCACCGGTATCCCAAGCATGATTTCTCAACTTTTTTTTTTTTATAATTAATTTTCTCGGTAATTAATATGCTACAAAGTTTAATAATTAATTTTTATATATGTCTTCACATTATATCCTGTTTGGAAATAACATATTTCCGAATTTTTGGGTTTTACACAAGAAAAATAATACACCATAAAAATCTACTAATGAAAAAATTTATGGGTTTTTATAATACGTCGAGTTCTTCTCCTTGGCTTAACGTTCTTCGTAAGATACGTTAGTGGAGCACTAATGCCATCATTGCATGACGTTACAATGTCTCTACATTATTTCTGTTTTTTCTTTTTTATTACGACGGAAATTTCCATAGAATTTGTGAATGCTTACTACTGAAGTTTCGATCAAAATCGTTTGCCAGAGAAGTGCTCTTGTCAGCCTTAAATTGAGTTATAACCGGTTATACTTATTGATATTGGCTTTCTTAAGTACAAAACGAGGTTTTCCATCCGGTTCAGGCAAGGTGTGAATCGGGTATTCATTGAAATTGTCGTTGAATATTGAAATATCTTTATGCTGGAACGCTGCGATGAATTTTGGATGAAAAAATATTCAAGTCATCCAACTAGCGCACAAGCATAATAACTATAACTCATGTGAAAAACTTGAAAATTGGTTTTGTTCGGGGTAAATGGAAATTTATGCTTCACACGAGCAACTTTCGCCAAAATTGGCTTGAGCGAGATTTTAAAATCAATGTCTTCCCTAACAAAACCATTCGTTGGTAATTCGAGAGAGTAAAACCGGAGCTTACATAAGAATGAATTGGAAAATTCGGTCGATAGAAACAAAAAAGCTTTCTTCCAATACCCGGACAATGCGAACAAGAAACATATAGCAAGACGTGTTTCGATTCTTTATCAGGATTGAGAAGGAATATGTTTATTGAAATGAATTGAACTGAAGAATAAATGCTTCGGTCAATTGATGTCTAACCGTCCAATGATGACAATAATACATCATTTGAGTTGAGACTTTGATGAATTCAGGTTTTATGAGATTTCAGGAATAGCTAGATTGAGGAAATATTAAAGAGCATATACAACTGAAGGCTTTCTTCTACGAAGACATAAAAAAACAGGTACACTTACAACAGTGGAAGATGTTAGGATAAAATTGAAAAAAGTTAGAAGGAGCCTAAGGCGTTGGGACAACTCAGAGGAGTATGTGCGCGTATGTGTGGTACGCGTATATGTTAGGACTGACTAACGCAATGAACAGGATGGCTTCACAAATGTTAGCGTTCGGGGAATTACCGGTAGAAGCAGATTGTGGAAAAGTACCGGTAGAAGTAGATTGTGGAGAAGTACAGACGGACACAGATTACGAAGATTATTTGGAGTTTGAAGAAGATGATAAATAAACTGAGAAACAAACGGAGGATAGGCCATTTTCTATAGAAAGCCCTGATAGATACAATGTAAATAGATACATCCACGATATATACAACGAGAGACCGACAACATCGGCGGAGGCAGCACGGAGGAAGAAGGATCGACCCCTTGAACACGTCGCAAACCCAGATGAAGAAGCTGACGGAGTGGAATCGGGCATCAAGGCACTGCGAGACGTCGTGAGTAAATTAACTGCTCACGACAAAATCGTACAACTACACTTCGACGAAGTGTACACCAACCAAAGATCAGTATATTCTAGATCCGAGGATAGGCTGTACGGATGCGGGTACATCCTAAACAGAAAATTAACGGAGACGCAAGAATACCGGACAGTACTCGTCTTTGAGGTGCGCAGCATGTTGACGGCTTTCAACATGCTAGTCAGCAACCATGCTATCACCCGCTCTAGAGGGAATGACCTAATAGAGAAAAATTTAACAATAGCGACAATAAGCGACGAATACAATAGGCAACGTGTGGGTGGCAACAAGTATACAGTCGTACACATGTACGATTATGTACACATAGTGGATGTAGTCCGCCGAAAGGTGGTTTGTTTAAACCGACTATACGACGCCGCACTTGTAAGCAAAGTAGCTGCGCAGAACGCGCCCTATTGGAAACACTGGAAGAGGAGAGGCGCCAGCTTGTTAGTCATCGCACCTAGGAATTTTACTGAAACAGTTCAATTTTTCACTCCAGCAATGCCAGCAATGTCAAACAAATTGGGACGTATGAATTCCTCGCCGCTATGACAAAATTTAATGCAATATTTCACAGCGGAAAAATCAGCAGCACCGAATGGCAGGCCCAGAAAGCGGTGCTAGAAGAAGTTACAAACTACCTCAATACCACCTTTGACGCGGACCTGCTAGCGGGCGAAACCGTGCAAACAATTGATCGATTTATGAAATTAATGGATGAGCTGCTGGAGGCTTATTCTGGCATAACTATCCAGGCCTACCGGGTAAGCCAAGACCTATTGGAACGATTCTTCTGCAAGATAGCGCCAACCCAGAGAAAACGTGCCAGACCGTCGACACAAATATCCAAGCTGATCAACCGCTTAACTAAATTGCAAACCTAATTTTGGGACAAAGAGTATATTACCACCGATGATTACGAGCTTATAGAGATGATGGATTCCATGATGAAAGACCAGGCCGAAGAAGACTTCCTGCCATTCGGCCTGGATGGGGTCGACGACGTTGTTACCGGACAAATAACTAAAAATGAGGAGGACTATATGTGGCTGCTCACGGGCTACGGAATAGCTCAGTATATACGCGAGCAGCTGCGTTGTCAAACATGTCTAGAAGACCTCACCCAAAGAAAAGAAGATGCCAATGACCCGAAAGACGATGTCATCGTAGCCCACGAATATCTTGAACCCGAATTCGCAAAGCCTGAAGTCTATCACGCATTTTATGACGCCTGCGATATATACAAGTCCGTTATGCTGAAACATATGGTCGATGCAAAAATCGGCAAGCGCCTGCAGGCAACAATAGTAGCACGGGTTGCCTTCTTCAGGGAAGCAGGCTCCTGTCCCAACGGAAGAAGCCACCGAACAAATCTTCTAGGCTTCATCATCAATTTGTTGCTGGCTGGAAAAAACTGGGTACAAGAAGATTTGTCATCATTTTGAAGGAAAATCGTGCAGGAAAACCAGAAAAGTAGAGGTAAAAACAATACTATATAAATATATATATAAATCACTAATTTGTTTCTTCTATTTCAGAATACAAAAATATCCGCGCACCATACACTCCGCTCAAGTATAAGCCGTCTAATGCCGCCCCCAATTAGGTGCCGCCCATTACCGCATCAATGCTCCCTCGTCCTAAGGTAAATATAATGTTACATAGGTATGTTTGTAAAATTCTTATTATTCCTCTATTTCAGATTAGAATAAAAATCAAATCCAGTCATCCGGTCACCGCCTCATATCGATGAGAATTCGCTACATGTCAAAGGTAGGTTAACGTTTATCTTTACTTGTTATTATTACAATTTATTCATTTCTTTTCATTTTATTTTAGTTAGTTTCTTCTTCACGTTCATTCTCATTAGCACTCTGGTAAGAATCATCATCTTCATCGTTGTCATCCGAATTAGTTTTCATAACATTTTCTCCGATACGGAGAGCGTTAGTGTTCATTCTAATATGCCGAGCCTTGTAACGCGCGTAGGCAACTCCGTAGCGCTCAGCATCGTAATAATCAACATCTTCACAAAAATCCTCGTCTTCCACATTGATTGTATGAATATATGGATCCTCATATGAATTATAGTAATTATCATTATCTGCCGAGGAGGAACTAGACGAGCTGTCAGTTTCATCGTCGTCCTTACCTAATATAATAAATATACGTGAATGCACACTGAATCAAATCTTCCTGTACACACGTATTTCCTTACCGAAACCAAAATTGTTCATTGCTGTGGTGAGATTTTCGAAATTTTCATTATCATATCCATCTTCGCTTTGACTACTGTTACAAACCATTTCATCGTCTTCGTCAGGATAATCGTTAGCAAAGTAATTTTCTTCGTTGGAATCTTCCGAGTCGTATTTATCATCGCTGTCCTCGTTATCGTAGCAATCTTCATAAACCAGATCATCAAAAGGACGAATACTGAAATTGAAAAAAAAAAAACAAAAATCGAAAAGATTTCAACTAGACTAGAGACCGGTTTACAATTCACGATATCGATCGAATAAGCTCCATAGCTTAAAGTAACTTAAACTTTGAATATTTACACTTCCTTGAAGCGTGATGAAAGTAGGCGAGATTCACCTGTACCCAAACCTCAAAAGCAATTCTATAAAATTTTAAAATCTAATACGACCTATTCAAAATTCTTGAAAAAATTAGCAAAAACATTACAGTGGACCACGGACCACCATCAAGTATCCTGCATCACTTTATTTGATACTGTTACTCATATAACGACTTTCGGAAATAACGCTTTATAGGGAAAACCCTTGAAAAAGTAGTGTGATCCTAACCATTTTTAGCGGCGTTTGCCCATTATCAAGCCTGTCAGCGTACCACAAAATCTCAAAAATTGTTACGTGGAGGGTGAACACAAAAAACAAAACACCACAGACAGATAGATAAGCTTTAATGGATTCAGAAAATGATTCTGAGTCGATCGGTGTAATAAAAAGCGGGTTCTGCTTAGGTTCTTTTGGGTGTTCCAAAGAAGCGTATTAGTCTTACGAAATTTGCCACTGCCACTATGTAAGACAATACATTGCACCAAATGTGCTGTTGAGTACAAAAAAAGTTTTCAAATGGAACATGTTACAATACACATCGGATTGTTTTTAATATAAGAGGTCTCATAAATTAAAATTTGTCGAAATTCTTTAAACTAATTTCACAAGGTTTTGAAGACATGAGCTTTATCTTTCCCAACCTTATTGGGTGTTAAAATCCTACATTTCGTACATAGTAATCAGAAACGACTTGCGGAGATTCGAAAAATTAACGTACAACTTCAATTAGATTCTCTGTCTCTTCATCTGTTCGGCTGCCTGGCTGTTCCTTATTAAAACCATCACACTCAGAAAAATTGAGGAAAAAAGGCTGTGTTGAATAATCTTTGATATACAGACTATGTATATATACGTATATATCTATATGTACACCCTCCCATGTAAACATAAATTTTATATCATTATCATTTTCCGATTTGTAATTATACCCGAAGTATGTACAGTTATTTCAAACCGTTTTTGTAAAAAATATTTACAATAGTTTCGAATCCACACTAAACAAAGTAAGTGAGAAATTTAAATTTATTTTGTTGAATTATTTGAAAAGTAATAACCGTTTTGTTAGTTTTTTGAAATGTCCATAAGAAGTATAAAATATTATGTGGGCGGTTGCATTACAATCTAGTTTGAAGTTAAACAAAAAAAATATGAACTCAAATTCAGTATCAAAGTGTTTCAGGCATGTTTTGACCTATAATTAAACTTGGTTTAAAAAGCAAATACTTCTCAAAAAGAACAAGTAATAAAACAAATTTATCATTTTATTTATTTTTACCGTTTATTATATTTGTTTGATTGTTTATTAAATCTTAATGAAAACTCATAATAAAAATTTTAAAAGTTGAAAGATTGCCTTCATTATAATTTAATTTGACTTTTAAATTTTTCATTAAGTATTTTTCTTTAAAATATGTGGTTTTTAAACCAAGTGTTATAAGTGCTTAAAACTAGAAATACACTCTACGAAACTCTCTCATTGACTTAATCTAAGCGCTAAACAAAAAAAAATATTTTGTTTATATCGATCGATAAAATAATCATTTGTGCAAAAGTGACGAAACTGAACAAAAAAAAAAAGTATTAAAATAAAAGATTTAGAGCGTAAGAACAGAAACTAAATTAAATTTAAAACTATATAGTATTTCTATCGAATGCGAATGCTTGAAGATGAACGGCAGGAGAAAGTCAACTATCTTAGCTTAAATCCAAATTTATTTATTAATAAAGAAAAAATGTATATGAAGTGTTCAATTCTTACTCCCACTCGTTTGGTGACACGCAACCCACATTCCCACTACACTTAGCCAAGTTCGTATATCTTGCTGCCTTATGGAGAACAAGGTATAATTTTTCTAACCCTAACACATAAACTAATAAACTTAATATTTTTGCAGGTAAAAGGAAAAATTTAAAAATTTTAAATTTGATATACATTTCGATATTTTACTCGATCTAAAATCTAGACGATACGTGTTGTTTTCGTGATCGTCCTTTGCACGGATGTAAAGAAAACCAACTTTAAAAAGTGCAAAAGAAAAATTAAACGCAGAAGGGAAATGCTAAATCAAAGTAAAACAATGTAAAATTTATGTTATGTTATCCTAAACGTTTCAAGAAAACAAGAAATGTGGAAAAAATGACCTTTAATATTTAACGAGCTTTTTAATTTTTTTATATAGTGTGGGAATGTTTTTTTCGTCTCTGTACAAAGTTATTCCGTTCATTACGTATATACGTTTAATTGTTTCCATTTATATTGATAGATACGCAAGTTGTTTGGAGGAAACCACAATTCATTATAAAAGTAAAAGGATTATTGTAGCCTTTTTTTACATGTCTTGTTATAGAGAAATATAAAAATTTAAATAAAAAAAAAAGTTAGGCTTCAATTGTTATTAAAACATGACTACATTATAGTAAAGGTATCGATTTATATTTTATAGATCGATGGTACCATTGCCGCATTTCTTTTAATTTACAATGCAGCAAAAAAGTTTCAAAGGTTTTCGAAAAGTTTTCAAAAAAGGGAAAGGTTGTGGTTTTATTATGAAAATCTATCACGAGCTTAATAGAACCAACCAGAAAATAAAAACCAGTAAATGGAAATAAGCAACCTACACGGAGACAGTTAATGCCAATATTTCCGTTTTTAAAACATTGAACTTATTCGGTTTTGTACGATTATAATCTCTTTTTTTTTTTTAATTTACCAATAACAAATTCTCTACCAACCATTCGGTTTCAACTGACCCTTCATTTTATGACCGTTCACTTTCTTTGTGTGTGCAAAATGGTGCAATAAATTGACGCAGAAAATTCACTTTTCCTACATTCACTCACTTTCTTCTACAAAAAAAAAAATTAGTAAACTTTAAATCTAGTCACTATTTCAATTAGTGTGTAGCTTCATTCATTCATTCCAATTGTAGAAAGATGAAAAAGATTTCTAAATTGTCTGCCTCTAAACATCACTAACATAGACATCAAATAAGATTAACAAGATTACAATGAATGAAACAAACGACAATCGATAAAAACAATTTTAGAAAAAAATGTTTGAATTTTATCACCTGTGAATATGTGTGAGAATACGCGATGGCGCGAAAGTCATTTAGCTATAAAGACTTCAAAATTATTTCCTTAGCCAAGAAATATCAGCTTTGTAGAAGTTTGAATTATAATCAAAGGGATACACTAAATGCAAGGAAAATATTTGTTTATAGTACGCAGCAATCTCTTTAACGTTAGTTATGATTTTTTTATATTTTATCATTCTCTTTCTTAGATAAAACGATTTGTAAGCATTAACATATCGACATGAAGCACCAACCTTAAGTAATTGTCATCCATAAGATCAACATAATCAGCCTGTTGCTCATTATCTGGTAAATACAAGTCATAAACGTAACCAGTATCGGAGTCGGTACCGGCAGAATGTAGGGAGCCAACTTCAGCTGCCGCTGAAGAAGTTGAAGCCATTAAGTTGTTTGTTGCAACGTTATTGTTAAGTGTGGCAGTCTTGTCATTTTGCTGTTTCTCTATATCCACTATAGTCAAGTTTTTAGCTGCTGAATTTTCGTGAGTATCTGGTGTCTCCAAAGTAGTTCTCAAACAATTCACTACACGAAATCGTTGCTCATGCAAGTGTTGACGCATTTCTTGTCGCGCTTTTTCAGTACAGTTTGAAGGCTTACGTACACTCTTTTGCGAAACCATTTCTTTGGCCTCGGTTTTCGTAAGTCTGGCGAATTCAGTTGTGGCCGTGTCATCCTGAAAAACGAATAGGAATTAAATTGAATATTTGACCATTTTTCTTTTCTCACCTGCTCTCTCAAAGTGCCGGCAAATTTTAGTAAAGTTGATATTTCATCTTTGCTTGTTACAATTTTACCGTTGGATTGTTCTGCAAACGAAGTATTATCATCTGCAAGCCTACGTCTTTTACCGTTTAAAACAAAGGCAGACAAAGGTTCTTCGTCGATTCTTCTTTTTACTCGGACCACAGCAGGCATATTTTTGTAATACTAATTTAAGTGAATAGTTTATTAATGAATAAATCAAACTATGTTTTGCAAATGAACAACTATTCAGAATTTCAGTTCTTTATATTTGAAAAATGCACGCTGCTTTTCCTTGCTATCCGTCAACGCTTATTTATTTTAACAAATTTATCTTTCTACTGAAAATGCTTCTTCTTCTCCCTTACATTCAGAAGAATTATGAGCAGCATTTAAAATGTATATACAATTTTCGATATTTGTTTTACAAGACAGCGACTCGTATGCTATTAACTAAATGACCGCTTAAGAACAAGAAGACAATTTTGCGCTTATCTATCAAGCCAAAGCGAAATAATTTATTGTAGATGAAACCCTTCCATACAAAAACCTTACGCGCTTGTTGATAAAAAAAAAAGCAAAAAACATAATGAGAAAAGGAATACATTCACCGTAATTACAAGTGAACTTCGGCAGCAAAGCAAAAATGTTAACTTGGAATGAAATTTGTTTTCTTACTCCAAGGCGGCGTTTTACTGTAAAAGCTACGAAAAAATATTGAAAGCGCTATGGAAAAGTAGTGAGAAATAAGCAAAAAACTTTTTAAATTTGATGGAAAAATGATGGAAGTTATTTATCAGTCGAATATGGGACGAAAAGAAAAATCGACTAAAAAAATGGTACCAAAGCATTTAAACAGCAGAAAAAAACACTACATTTATTGCAAATCGAGGAAACGAATCGATTTTATTGAAAATCGTGGCAACGATTGTAAATGCAGCATTCTGTTGGGACTAAAAAAACAGTTACAAAAATTACGAGAAAAAGAATTGAAAAGTTTTGAAGCTGAACGCAAGGAATTGTTCCATTAAACAATTTCCATTTATTCATTTATATAAATATATAAATATTTTTATTTCGAACCGGCAAATTTATTGAAAAACGCATTCATTGTGATTATTGTGAAAACTATTTTTATCTTTTTCCGTCTAAGACAGTCGAGTGCAAGAATAGCTATTAATAATTTGTTAAGCGCATTTTTATATAAAATTATTCAATTATTTTCCCTTAATAAACTTTTCATTTATTGTTATAATTTATTATAGCGTCAATGATTTCTGAACAAAGCCCTACTAACGAGGTTACTCTATAAAAGCTACGTATTCTATTGACAGATGGCCTCTCTTGCATTAAAAAGGCAAAGAAGCAATTTATAAATCATTTAGGAATGTATTCTATAAAACTAGCAAATTTTGGTTGATAATTTGCTACATTATAAGGTGTAAGTTCAAGGTCCAAGTATTCCTTTCACGACATTTATGTTTATCAGATTCTTTACAAGTTCCACCATCGGAATCCTATTTAAAGTATTGTAAAAGGCAAAACATTCTCCTCATTTCCAAACGGAAACGATTGATTTTTATGGTCTTCGTAAAAATTACGTTCCCGTAGGAATTTCTCCTCCCACACAAACATAGCACTATAATGTGAAATGCCTCTCAAAGATTTACACAAAACTCGTAATATAAAAATGCGCCGTAACGAGTTAGGGAAAACATTGTTCTCTTTTTTATTTTCAAACATTATGGTACACATTGCAATCATTTAGATGTACTACAGGCAATTATTCTAATAATTAGTTGAAAATAGCCGACCATGTATGCCTTGATGGGTCACTTAAAAAATCAACGCAATTAGAAAAGTTAGATGGGGATATAAAATAATTTTTGAAACAAATGTCCTTTAAAATTTTTAAAGTTTTCCACAACGATTAATTAAGACTCGATTTTAAGGTGATTTGTGCATATCGAAATAATAACTGGAAGCAACAATTTCGTTTTTCTAAATTTTGCAATAAAGCAAAATTTGCAAATTAAATTAAAAATACTGACCTTTTTGGATATCTAATCAATTAATAAAATATATAAAATAGAAAAATTTACTTACCACTCAATGCTAAAGTCAAAATTTAATAATTATTTGAAAGCACTAAACAAATTTTACACTGCAATTTTATTAAATTGTTTTAATACACTCAACAAAGTTTAAAGTATCTTTTTTTTTTTTTTTTTAATCTGTATCTAATGTAATTACAAGAAGATTAAATTTTCTGCAATTTTTTTTTTAATTTCGTAATATTTTGTGTGTGCTTTGCGAGCTTGGCAAATTGATCGATTAAATTGAAAGCCGTTGGCTAGTTTTATACAAAATCCTGTGCGTGGTTTATAAAAAATACACCATCTGTGGAGGATAGAGAAATCAAGGAGCTGTTTTCAATAAATATGAATAATGGCGAAAATAAAATGTCACCACATTTTGCATGTTTATTGTAAGGTCGTTTACTTGTGAATCCAAATGTCTACACTCATCGAATATGGAATACTGTCTGCCCGTATTAATATTAAAAAAAAAACCATAAATTTTTTTATTAGTAGATTTTTATGGTGTATAATTTATTGTGTAAAACCCAAAAATTCGGAAATATGTTTCTTAATTGCTTATTAAGAACTTCTTGTTGATAATGCGATAAAAATTTTCTTTATGTAAATTCTTTATGTAAAGATAACAAAATAGTGTTCCAAATTATATTATAACGAGATGGGATTAATCAGTATAGAGATGGAACTATTAATATTCTTCAAAATGTTCTTAATCAATTAAGAGAGAAATTAAAAATTCTTGAAGAAGGATCAAAAACAGAAAATAAATTAGTTATCATTTTCAATTTATGGATGAAAAATCTTTATTTGCTAAAAACTTTTTACTGAAACACTTTCAATTACGATAGGTTAAATATATATGAATATATAATTAAATATATATTAAATATATATTGCAAACATTTAGATGTACTACAGGCAATTATTAGTCTGGATATAAATAATCTTGCAAGATATTTTGGAAAGCAATTTTGATTTTTCCACGATCACGTCCATTTAATTTCTGAATATCTGGTAGCAGACTCATCAAAAACATAGCATCGGGATCTGTTTTGCAGTCGCATAATTCTGGTGTCACTGACAAATTGGCGTTAGACACTGTAGTGTTTCCTGCACCATTAGAACTATTGCTTACACCGGGCATCTCAAAACGAGTATGATGATGGTGTTGATATTGATTATGTGGACCGTAACTGTGGTAGTGTAGGGAATTGGGACGTGCCGTTGTGGAATTTGGTATTGATTCTAACTCGTTAGTTGTGTTAGAATTCGCATTGTTATTGAGATTTGAAATATTGTGAGCACTTGTATTAACGTTTTCCGAAGCTTTGCTAAATGTAGGTCTGACAAAAGATACGTTTGTGGTGTGGTTTGAAGTGGCATTTGAAGACAAAGATGTCGGAGCTGAGTTGTGGGTCGTAGTTAACGGAGGGTTTGTTGCATTATCATGCGATTTAGCTCGTTTGTTACGAAAATCCTCATAAAAAGTCCTAGTTTGTAGACGTTGCAAATGCTGTAGTCGCTGCTGCTGTTGGTACTGTTTTCCCACGGTGTGTAACATAAAGTTTCGCATATCATGATCATCGTTTTCCCCTTCCTGTTCATCATCGATATGCTGTCGACTATCGGGATCGAAATCATCGACGTTATCTTCGCACTCCGACTTGATATCGTGAGCATATGATCTCACGTTAATTGGTTCATCATCTGTCATATCATCCAATTCTGAAGCGTTCGGTTCGGCTTCATCCAAATATTCTAAATAACTATCCACTTGATTGGGTGGTACGTTAGAACGAGGAGAATTAACATTTTGATCTCCCGAAGCACTACCATTAGACAAAGACGCAGCTGCAGCAGCTCTTTCACGTTGTAATCGATCTGACAAAGTGCTGATCTGAACCAAAGTATCTTGCACCTGAGAATCGAGCGACTTTGATTGTTGATGTTTTCTTTAGGAGGAAAGCAAAAATATTTTTCGTGTTTTTGCGAAGATGAAAATTGTACTTACTTCCTTAAATAGGGATGCAAAAAAAACATGCGGTCAAAATAAGTCCAACAAGGTGGCACCTTCTCCTCTAAATAGTTAGTATACTCACGTCGGAACGAAATACGTAAGTTGGTCCACTTGGCCAAACTAGCGCCGACTTAAGTTGTGTGCAAGCACTTTAACCAAAATATTTGAATGTTAATAATTTTTATTTATAACTTACGATTTTTTTCCAATTTCAAATCGACTTCACGCCAAAAATTTTCTACATACGGCCGACAAAAGTAATATTTATGTCTAGGATTGTAAATCGCTTCATTGCGTTGTACTAAGTCTATTAAAGCAAATACCTCTTCTGTCAACCAGCGCGTAGAAATACAAGGATTCGAAGACGATGCGCTATTTATGGCTGCCATTGCCGAATCATTTAAACATCCATAATGATCAGTAGACATGCTTACTTTAAGACGCTTTACATAATCATTGACTTTTTGTTACTTATTTCCGTTTTTATCTAATTAAAACAATATTTTTCCAAAATTTGTCCATATGTGAGATTGCCTATTTAACAATCGCAGCTGACTTTTTAAGATATAGGAATGATCAGCTGGTTTCATAATAAAAATATATATAGATGCTCACAATGAACTGTTAGACTAAGCCGCGCTTTTTTTAAGCATGCGAATGATCACATGAAAAGCAATGTGTCTACGAACATAATAGAACCGCGCGTTCTGAAAAATTGGTCAACTTTTTACAAGTATACATGGGGATTGGCAAATCACATGTCTTATGCGTAAACTAATTGACACGATAATTCGATGTTATTATTTTTATGATGACACTTGAACTTTGCTGTTTTTTACGAAGCCTATGTAAGAATTGGCAAATCAAATAGTTATGCATGTATAAAGTAAACAAACATAAAAAAAAATAAGAAAAATAAAAAAAGGCGGAGGAAGAAAATAACATAATTTATTGTAAATTCAGAAATTACCGAGTTTATGTTTACTTGTCTTGGTCCAATTCAACACCCAAAAAAAAAAAAACTGATTTATGTCTACTGTGTTCTAGTTTACATTTCTTATAGTGGGTGAAAAACAAGCAATAGAGTCGATTTATTTCCAGTTATAAATATATTGGCTAAATCAAAACATTTAAGCGATTTTTTCGCTTGGTTTTGCTGCCCCAATGAAGTCTACCTCGGTGCTCCTTCGTTTAATTTGCTTTCGTATTAATTCTTTTCCCCTTGCTTTTGTTGTATTTGTTGTTTACGTTTATGTTGATGTCCTCATTATTACTTCTCAAGTCATGTTTCTATTTGCATTCATATCGATTATCATACTTTTTTCTGTGAGGTAATATGCATATGCAACTGGCGTCCGACGAAGAAAATTAGTGGAAAAGCAGGTTAACGGATTAAAAATGAAGCCATGAACTTAGGTAATACTAATACGCTTGTAAAAATGTATATAAATAGAATATTTGTGGAAGGCAGGAGAAATCGAGATTCTTGTCAAAAATAGCTTAGAAATAATCCTCTTCTTAACGAAATTGATTGTAAATAAAAGAATCTTGAAGTGAAGAAGAAATTCTATTATTTTATGCAATATGAAATGCAACTCTGCAAAATTTGGCGCGCATTTTTGTTAAAAGCCACTTAAAGTAGCCTGGATTGATTATATCGAAAAAAATACATTTTATAAAAAGTTTGCAAAAATAATTTTTTAAACATGGATGTGGCTGATGCGCAAATTGGTCAATTGCGTGCTAAAGATGAAGTGGGAATACGTTGTCAAAAATTATTTCAAGACTTTCTGGAAGAGTAGACTACCATATACATACATATGATTTGTTATTAAAAGTATTTTTTACAGATTCAAAGAAGAAGGAGAAATAAAATATATAAAACCAGCTGCAGATTTGGAACTGCCCGATCGTTGCACTTTAGAAGTCAGCTTTGACGATGTTGAAAAATATAATCAAAACTTAGCTACAACTATAATAGAGGAATATTATCGGTATTATGATGTACATATGTTACAAGTATATTTTAACTTGTGAGCCTAATATTTTTCTGCAGGATATACCCCTATCTTTGTCAGTCTGTTCTAAATTTTATCAAAGATCGTGTTGGCTTGAAAGCAGACAAAGAATGCTATGTTTCTTTTACGGAAGTGCCTACACGCCATAAAGTGCGCGATTTAATTACGTCAAAGATAGGTACCCTAATTCGCATTTCTGGACAAGTTGTACGTACACATCCCGTACATCCTGAATTAGTTTTGGGTACATTTATGTGTTTGGATTGTCAAACGGAAATACGCAATGTAGAACAACAATTTAAATTTACAAATCCCTCGATTTGCCGTAATCCGGTGTGTTCTAATCGCCGACGTTTCATGTTGAATGTTGAGAAAAGTCTCTTCGTTGATTTTCAAAAAGTGCGTATTCAAGAGACTCAATCTGAATTACCACGCGGTTGTATTCCGCGTTCCGTGGAGATTATCTTACGTTCTGAGATTGTGGAGACTGTCCAGGCAGGTGACCGTTATGATTTCACGGGCACTTTAATCGTAGTGCCCGATGTTGGTGTTCTCAACATGCCAGGAGCAAAGGCAGATCATGGGTCCCGTCATAAGCCTGGGGAAGCACCAGAAGGTTTAACCGGGCTTAAGGCTTTAGGTATGCGTGAGCTTAACTATCGTATGGCTTTTCTTGCTTGCAGCGTTCAAGCCACCACAGCCCGTTTTGGTGGCATGACCCTGCCTATGTCAGAAGTAACAGCTGAAGATATGAAAAAGCAAATGACAGACGCCGAGTGGAATAAAGTATATGAAATGTCCAAAGATCGCAATCTTTATTACAATCTTATCAATTGTTTGTTTCCTTCAATTTATGGAAATGATGAAGTGAAAAGAGGCATATTATTGCAACTTTTTGGTGGTGTTGCTAAAACTACCCACGAAAGTAAGTAAAACATTTTAGTTATTTTTTTTTCTTGATTTCCATTCTTCTCCTTTCCTAGAAACTTCCCTTCGCGGTGATATAAACGTTTGCGTAGTTGGCGATCCTAGCACTGCTAAGTCTCAATTTCTTAAACAAGTGGCAGATTTCTCACCTCGAGCTGTCTACACATCAGGTAAAGCTTCTTCTGCTGCTGGGGTAAGTTTACGGTGCAAGAAATTTAGTTCGAAGGAAGTTAAAATTTCGCTTATGTGCTTTCAGTTAACGGCGGCGGTAGTGCGAGATGAAGAAAGTTTTGATTTTGTTATTGAAGCGGGTGCCCTCATGTTAGCGGACAACGGCATATGTTGTATTGATGAATTCGATAAAATGGATCCCCGTGACCAGGTAGCCATACATGAAGCTATGGAGCAGCAGACTATTTCTTTAGCTAAAGCGGGCGTGAGAGCAACACTAAATGCGCGTACTTCTATATTGGCAGCAGCTAATCCAGTTAATGGACGTTACGATCGCTCCAAAAGTTTACAACAAAACATACAACTTTCAGCTCCCATTATGTCGCGTTTCGACTTGTTTTTCGTACTTGTAGATGAGTGCAACGAAGTGGTGGATTATGCTATAGCTCGTAAAATAGTTGATCTACACTCTAACATAGAAGATGCTATAGAAAGGGTGTATTCGCGAGAAGAGGTTTTACGCTATGTAACATTTGCTCGTCAATTCAAACCTTTTATAAGTCCAGAAGCATCTAAGCTTTTAGTGGAAAATTACGGGCATTTAAGACAGCGCGACACCGGGACTGCCGGTCGCAGCACTTGGCGCATTACCGTGCGCCAGTTAGAATCCATGATACGTTTAAGTGAAGCTATGGCTAAATTAGAATGCATGAACGAGGTACAGGAACGTCATGTTAGAGAAGCTTTTCGCTTGCTAAACAAATCTATAATACGAATCGAACAACCGGATATTCACTTGGAGGAGGAGGAAGACGAAGCATTTGCGGGCGACATTGAAATGAGAGAAATTAGTGGAGAGGATAATCAAGAAAATTCCGATTTAAATCAGCAAGAGCAAGGCGGACAAAAGAAAAAGTTGACTTTGTCTTTCGAAGATTACAAAAACCTTTCGACGATGCTAGTATTACATATGCGTAATGAAGAGGCTCGGTGTGAAACCGAAGGCAGTGATACTGGCATGAAACGTAGTGATGTGATTACATGGTATTTGGAACAAGTAGCTGATCAAATCGAATCGGAAGATGAATTAATATCGCGTAAAACGCTCATTGAAAAAGTATTGGATCGATTAATCTATCATGATCAGTTAATAATACCTTTAAAGACCACTGAACTGAGACAACCGGGAAAAAGTCCTAGATCTACTACAGAAGAAGAAGAAGAAGAGGATCCTTTGTTGGTGGTTCACCCGAACTACATAATTGAATAATCCCAAGTGTGTGTTTGTTACAATACTATAATAAAATAAATATACTTGTTAACATTCTGTAAAACCTCCAAAGTATTTGTTTGCATTATCAACGACAGTGACATTTACATATTATTAACATAAAAATTTTCCGAATTGCTCCTTTTCTGGTGATTGTTGAAGGCATGTTTATTTATTGGAATAGTTTTTACTCGTTAAGTACGGATTTTTATACTTTGTTTTGAGGGATATGTACTTGTCCCAAAGTAGATAAAGACTTCGTCCTCTAGGTCTAATATATTTCTTGAAACATGCGCGGAGCTGTTACGCAACTAATAATCTAATAACTAGTAATCTATCTCAATTTGATGCAAGCTTCTGTCAACTTTTACGCATATTTTTCATATTGTACCAAAGATGAGGCAAAAAGAGCAGTTGAAGCGCTTATGTGCTTTCATTCAATTCGCGTAAGGTCGTTATTGACAAAAAAGAAAAAAGAATACATATCTTAGGTGGTAGAGGAAAGATCTTAGTCAACTTTATGCAGATTTTATGCAAGAGTTAAGGAAACGTCGTTCGAAATAATGAAAGATTAGCCATTTATCACTTTGAAATTAGATTTTTCTTTATTTCAATTAAGAGCATTTCTTTTAAAAATATATTCCCGTAGAAAATAGAATACACGAAATTACGCTTATATTACCTCAAGAGCAAGCATGTCTTCTAAAAAAAAACCTATAGAAGTATTGAAATAGTAGAAAAAAAATGCATTCTAAGCATGTTTTAACTTTCATCTTCTTCAATTTTTGGAGCCAAATAGTAACGTATATGTCCCAAATCGGATATGCGATATTCCACTACCAGCGGTACATCAGCGGACATAGACAATTGGACTTGATTGCAGAGTGGTGTTGCCTTAGTGAAAGCATTTAGATAGCGGCACGCGAAAGTTAAGGTAACTTGCTCTTGCATTTCAATTATTACCGCTTCTTCTTCCTTATCAACATTTGAAGTTTGGGCCAACTTAACGTTCGCCGACCCCAAGTCTCCAGAGGCTGACAATTTAATGCCTTCCTTTGTGCAACAAATAACTATACTTTCGCTGAATTGCGCCAAATCACGACATATTCGGGCAAACTCCATAGAAGGCATTCGTACAACACATGAGTAGTCTGTATCCGGTATTCCCAAATGCTCTTGATCTAAATTCATTAATTTCATCTCATAATCTGATACTTTTTCGTGATTCTGCGATTCAAACATAAAGGTTACAGTGTCAGCGTTATCCTGGGCTTTAATCGTAACAGTATCATCATTGTTGGCACATTTTAAGATTTTCGCCATAGTACCCAAATTCATGCCCATGGAGAGATTACGATCGCAACGGAATTTGTCAAAACTATCTGAGCGCAATGTCAACGAAACCAAAGAAACGTGAGAATTATCCATAGCTTGCAACTGGGGATACATAACCAAATGTGCAAATGTGAAATCGTGTTCCCAGAATTCGTCTTATAATACTTACTTGAATTCCCGAGTCGCTGCAATCAAACGTTCCTTCGTTGAGGAGATCTTTGACGGCATCTAAGATTTTTTTTAAGATAGTAGCGTTCACTAAACGTGCCTCAAACATTTTGTAGACCTTTTATTTATACACAATCTCCTTTTGTTTCTTAGATTAAGTTGTCGTATGTTGAGTGTAAATTTTTATGCCTTTAAGAAATACCTCACACACAAATGAGAACCCATACGCTGTTTTTGGCGCCTTTTCAGTGTTGCCAAACAATGTATTATATTGTATTATAGGTGAACGCAACGTTAACCTAGGAAAAATAGCAATTTCAAAATTTGACCTAAGTTTGTGAAAGCAAAGAAGCCGCGCTTATATTCTTAGGCCTGGGCAGTAATTAATTTATAGATTTATAACAGTTAACTTATATTTATATACATAAGTGTACATAATATTTAATTTGCAAAGCAATAAAATTGATAAAATTAATAAATTAATTTCTCAACCCCTTAACAGAGTGGCGTGCAATAATATGCAACTAATAAATAAATATTAGTACTGATTTACGCTCCTAACAGATGGATTTCCTCAACTTGGAACTATGTTAGGCGAGAAGCAGCGCCTTTTTGCAATTAATTGAACTTTGTAGCAATGCTTAACGAGCCCACTTACTAAACCTAAGTCAAGGGGATTATCACCTATGAGAATTTCCAGCTACGTGATTACATACTGCTCTGAAGGGACCTTTTTTCACTTGGTCAGATAAGTGAAGTTGTCAACATCTAGATTGTTTTTCTATTTGCGATTAAATCTTTTTAGGTATTGAACTCAGAGATCATCTTATTCTCTTTCTTTAGTTAAACGAAGCAAAGGATATTTTAATTATTAATTATTGTTGGCTCAGAGCTTAAACGGTATCAGTGGTTTAGATAGAAATACAGTTAAATATGAACGCCGTCTCTTTCTTTGTGCAAAAAGTTTGTTATAAAGGACCAAAAAAAAATATGCTTCGCTTTGATACGGATGTTGAACACACACCGCTTTGAATCAATCCGTAAAAATATTAAAATATCTCGTTAACTCATACGAATTAAATGAATTTTTACTGTGGATTGAAGACATCATTTTCCACTTATTTGCGTCATGATTGTGGCAGCATCAAGTCAATTTTTCACCAGATTTTAGGTGTTCCCCCAAAAATTTGTAAAAGATTTCAAATTAATGTATCCGATATTTTAAATTAATTGCTCTTGACTATAGGAACTGCTGCAATTGAATGTTTCAGCTTCTTTTCATATCTCTGGAAAGCATGTGAACTTAAATTAAGTCGACTTAAAATTTACACTTGTCAAGAATCAAGTATTTTATAGAATATGTAATGTATATATCTGAGCGCCACAAATGGAAAGACAAATCTGGCATACTTTATAAGTATGGTAGTTAAAAGTAAAACAGTTTGCATATAATAGTGCGTTAGTAAGAAAGCAATGGAAATAAACCTCAGTGTTTGGCTTGTAATACAACAAATTACAACTTTATGTGTAGGCAAAAGAATATTGGGTGTTTTTCCACATTTCGGTTATAGTCATTTCAAAGTTTATTATCCGCTTTTACACGCTTTGGCGGAAAGAGGACATAACGTTACGGTAATCACTTATATTCACAGCCCTAACTCGCCGGAGTTTTACGAAGAATGGCTATTAAAAGGTGAACAAGTAAAAGAAACGGTCTCTTTGGGTGACACGTGGCCTTCACGATCTTGGGATACTTTATTTAAAGAATACCTCTCATTACATAGAGAAGGTCAAAGTAGCTGCAAAAAGCTGTATGAGAGTGGTTTTGTTCAGAGAGCATTGGATCAACATTTAATTCAACCATATGATTTGGTGATAACCGAATACTTTAACAGCGACTGCCACTTAGCGTTACCATATCTTATGAATTTGCCAATAGTAGGCTTTAGTTCTTGTTTGTTAATGCCATGGTACTACGAACGTCTCCTAATGCCCGACACACCTTCTTACATACAATCAGAGTTTATTGGATATCCAGAGCCTTTAAATTGGTATCAAAGAACAGAAAATTTTTTGCAAGCCAAGATATTACCTCTGCTTTATCGGTAAAGAATTCCTTAAATATCGTAAGTTAAGCATATAATTTTCATTTCATAATTGTTCCAGCTTCTATACCAATCATTGTGATAATATGCTTATCAACTCTTACTTTAAATGGTTATTTCCTGATGTGAACAGCATAGCAAAACGGCAAACACGTATCGTGTTTGGTAATCAGCATTACTCGCTTATGGGTATTCGACCAAGTACTCAGCAATTTATTGAAGTTGGAGGGATACACATCAACGAAAGTTCTATAAATGACCGCGAACTACCGAAAGACATTGAAGCTTTTCTAGAGAATACCGATAAAGATGTACTTTTCATTAGTTGGGGATCAATGATCAAATTTTCTACTATGCCTAATAATCTAGTAAAAAGCATTGTAACTGCGCTGCTCCGATTTGATGTGAAAGTAATATGGAAATGGGAGAATGACAAAATACCAATCACAAGTGAGAAATTTTTATTTGTAAAGTGGGCTCCGCAATTACAATTGCTATGTAAGTTGGCCAGATTAATTAATAATTAGATATTAATAACAAATGCAAAAATATAGGTCATCCCAAAATTAAGTATTTTTGGGGCCATGGTGGCCTTTTAGGGATTACCGAGGCTCTGTATTGTGGCAAACCTATGCTTATAACTCCCATATATGGAGATCATTTCGTTAACTCTTATGCCGTTAAAAATCGTAAGATTGGCTATGTCTTAGACTTGTTCGATATAAGCATCGATTGGTATAGCTTATATTTGGCCTTCGAAAATTTGACGCGATCAGGGTATACGAGATTAATTTAAAAAAATGTTATAGTTTGTATACAATTTCTCCTTTTCTTTTATGGCAAGATACGAGCACCGTGCTAAGGAGTTATCCGAGGTGTTTCGCCATCGTGAAAATAAACCTATAGACACTGCTGTTTGGTGGGTGGAACATTTATTGAAGTATAAAAGCACCT
Organism: Glossina morsitans morsitans; assembly: GCA_001077435.1. Taxonomy (NCBI): domain Eukaryota; kingdom Metazoa; phylum Arthropoda; class Insecta; order Diptera; family Glossinidae; genus Glossina; species Glossina morsitans. The sequence goes on from CCAG010006225.1 coordinate 50,971, forward strand.
CTGAAACGCTACATTCGTATGCAGTCGAACTAAATTGGTTTGTATTTAATTCGCTGGATGCGATTATGTTAATTATTGTATTAATTGTGGTAATTAAGGAAGTTTATAGTATTGACACTTTTATGGGTTTTCTTATTGCTGGTCTCGTTTTTATTGTTTTGTTTTGTAGTATTTTCGCACTTGTCTTGTTAGGAAATAGAAAATAACAAAAAAGCAAAGTAAAGGAAAAGATAGTTGGAAAAGTATAAGGATGTTATATAAAAAATTTGTAGTCCATCTCACAAAATTTGCGGTCGTTATTAAACAATATTACCGAATATTTTATTTTATTGCGTGCTGGTATGGGGTTCCTACTAAGTTCGAGCGGTGTAGATGCGAAACGCTTTGGAGATTTATGAAAACGAATGCATGCTATACCGCATTTTAACGAAGGTTTATGTAACAATTATATTAATAATTTCTTTTGCGTTGCACAATGGTAAACGCACAATTAATTATCGCCAAGAGTCTAATCAGGTGCCATCGTTGCCAATACTTTGCTTTAAATTTTCCATTACAACGTATTATTAACTGAGAGAAACGTAAAAAATGAGAGCCAAATTCATGTTTATTTGTTGTGTGTAAACAAACTACATGTGGTAAACAATAAAAAGCATCCAAAATGAAATGAATAGAAGATGATGCAGAATTTGTGTTACGGTGTGTTTAGCTTAACTTAGCTCGATGTATAAAAAAGAAATTGTACTTATTTTTACTCACTTTTTTTTTCTTTTTCTTTACAATTCACATATGTAACTTGGGACATACTTTTGTGGTTTCTTAATTTTTTAAAATTTTTCAATAAATAATTCGTTTTCTAACAGCTGTTTATATATAGTGTTTTTTTTTTGCAGCCGTTTTTTTTTTACAAACTCAACTCTAAATGAGAGCTTTGTGGTAACTTTGCTTAGTTTATACTCAATACTAATGCAAATTTGTTCTCAGCGACAGCAATTTTATTGTCAACAGATTTATCGGAAATGAGAGAGCACATTTGGCTCCTAGATTCTCGTGGTGATTGCCCTGTGCTTACACGATACTCTCCATGATGAAAAGCAAGCAAGTTTGATTTATCAATATATAGAAATTTATATGACATTTCACATAAATTTCTAAAAGAGAAATGCAAAATCACCCTACAAATATTGATGAGGTAAGAACTGAAACTTCTCACAAAAAGAATTTTATCATCTTTACGATCTTCTGCACGGTTTGCAGCACCAACCGTTGCCGTCAGTTTTATCCTTGCATAATATATTTTGACTGGCTTGTGACCTCGGCCACCAAGGGTTTCTTTCTGATCTTTTGCATTCAGAAGAGTGTACTCTGTGTTGTCGGTTTCGACGAACCATTTTTGACATCATCTTCCCTACAGGTTTTTGTGTAAGTCCGTGTTTAAGCTAGTACGAAGTTCAAAAGTAGTCCGCTGTATAATGGGCCGGGGCATATAAAAATGGCCCTAAAGGAAGACGATTTTGATAGATTTGCAAGAACTCATAGTGGTGGTACAAAATGTAAAAATACAAAGTTGTCAAATAATGCAAAAAAGGAGTTTAGCTGAAAATCTTTCACATACGCCCTTACTTGAATTACTTACTATTCACATGGCTGTGTCAATAACTCATGCGGCTAGCTCATCGAATATACGGGATTGACAATATGTGAGCCCATAGAATGTTTATATTCGGAGATGAATTAGATTACCTATTCCAGTCAGGATCTTATAAAAAGGAAATTTATTTTAAAAACTCTAGGATGAACATTTTATTTAAAAAAAAAATGAATTAATTGATAAGTAGTTAAAAATAATTAACTTCAATAAGGATAAATAGTTGTTCCATAGGATTTATCAATGTTTAAAATCAATTATTTGTTTTGAATTTATTATAATTATGTTTACATTATGAAATTAATTTCTTAAAAATTTATTTTTAATTGCAAGAAAAAACAAATTTATAAAATATTAATAAAAGGACATAAATTTAATGTAAAAAAAGAAATAATATTAGATTTTGAAAAAAATATTAAAAAAATTAATAATAGTTAATAATTTAAAATTATTAAAAATTATTTAATATCCGTAATTCGGTAGATAATAAAAATGGAATGAAATGTGTAAGGACCGTCGTCGAATGTATATTCTCGAGACATAACAACACAACCGGATTATAAACAATTTAAATAAACAATAATATAAATAATTATTTTAATACGCAACACCTTCTAGATTCTATTCTCTTAGTTCTATCTTTTAGTTATTGTCAGATTTCTTTACTTCGATACCCTGGAAACGACTCATTAATCTGTTTCTGTTTCAAGTAAGACCCTGATTCACTTTGTTTGCTGCTTTATTTTTTTGTTTTTTTGCAAGCAAACGAAAATTTATTTTCTTCTTCTCTCTTTTCTCAATTATCACAAATGGCTCAGCTCAAATGGCTTTCATTTTTTGCAACATACCATTATTAGTTTTCGTCCTGAATTACACAAAATTTCCTAATGGTAAATAGATCAAAACTTTTTTAGCCGATTCCAGCAGACAAAGACACTAAACCCTTCTTTGAATTTTCAAAATCCAAAAATTTCTTTTAAAAAGACTTGCGTACTCGTTTACCTACAATTCTACATCTTTACGATATTGATGCTGAAGGTGACTTGCTGACGTCTAAGTTCAGATCCTTTCAAGCATTTTAACGTAAGCTAAAAATTAAATTCAAGATTATTCGTGAAAAGAAACATGAAAACAGGAAAACATATTGTTACCGGTATGGCAAAATTACTGGAGGTGACTAACATAGAGCTTTTTCGCCATATTCCACAAATTGAAAACACCTACAACGGTGCCGATTTCAACATCAATAAATCCTTTAACAATATCATCATCAACAAACTTAGCAAATTAAGAGCGTTTTAGAAAAGCCCTCTTACGGACTACCTTTTTGTCCGCAAAGGTCAAGGCCCACCACATATACTACAATTTTAATTCATATGCTTTCGTACATTTTCTTTCTACCATAACTTGAATACGTTTTCGTCATAATTTACTTTCAAATCAATAAAGATTCAATATGGATAGATAGACAGACTAATAAGTGGATGGGTGGATGACTAAATCGTTTTTTAAATTACAATTTTATTTAATTTTTCAATTTTATCTGAAAATTATGAAATGATTACATTAGTTATATACCAATTTTAAGATTTCGATTCGATTTAATCCTCATTTTTCCTTTAAAATGATTTACTAAAGGAACAAGAATTATAATAATAATAATATGGACTCTGCCGATTTGCTTCGGGTTTGACTATCATTTTTTATGAATTTATTAAAAATGTTTTTTTCTACTGAATGAGAAATCCTCATGTGAGGAAGAACAACCACCCATCGTACGTTTTCCTGTCACTTAAAAAGGCTACAGTGTATGTATAATAAATAAATGACAAAACGTTATAGTTGCACTAATCCAGATATTAAAATTATATCTAAATAATCATAAAGGTGCCAATAGTCGTTAGTGAAGTTACTGAAGAGAATTGGGGCAATATTCGAGCAAAAGTAACTGAAACCCGCAATCAATGCGACAATAAAGGTAACACTTCTCCTAATTCTGTTATAGTGACTGTGTTAACGCGAACGGGCATTGACTTACTTACAAGAAAGTTATAAGCGTAATGCCACGAACTCTAGGATAGGACTTGCTAGGGTTGATTTTCGAAAGGTAGAGAAGATATGCGACACCAAAAAAGGCAAACCCTTTTTGCAACTGTGCACACTTGACATCAATATCAGTACGACGTTGTGGCCTTACATTTAGAGCAGTGGCGCTTCCTATTTCCAAACAAGGAGAAATTGCCGCAAATCCAATTTAACAGAGACTTGCTAGGAGACTTTAATTTTATAATATGCACTTCGTGCAAGCAGCGTAACTGTTGATAACGATTTATGAAGCACACAGTAATATATAAAACAAATTCTTACACACTTTTAAAAAATTGGCCAACAAATGAAACCTTATACCGATCATAAGAGATCTTAGATTTAGGATTTTTGGAAGTCATAGAAGCCACGAATTTAAAATATTTTACGGCTGAGATGATTGTCGACTTTTGAATGCTTTGAATGGTATCTTGCCAGAGTGGATACAGGACTTCTGAAGAGATTGCCTAAGCCATCAGTACTGCTGTATAGGTGGATTCATGTTACATGAAGTTATGGTAATCTCTTCTCCGGTAGTTACATATGTAACGCAATTTTATCGAAAAATTTTTTGAATAAAAAAAATAAAATATAAAATGAAAAGTTAATGTGATGACTGTTACAGTAAAAGTATAAGATCTGATGGGTATTCTACTCAACTATTCGATGGTAGATTCAATTACAATTTGTTGTGCCATCCGCTTTTCGGTTTTTTGGTATCATAAGGTCTTCAAAGTTTTGCAATTGTTCTGAAGCGTATTTTAATCGTGTTATGCCGAACATTGCGGTGTCTTAACATTCGTTCCATACCATATATTGGCAGAATTGATTACATTTTAAATGCAAATGTGTTTTGTCGTCATTTAAAATTTATTAGATTTTTAATGCAAATGCATTTTGCGTCAGTTAGACTCGTTCTTAATTGTTTATAAGTATGTTTTCAGCCCGTCATAAAGCGCTGTTTAATAGACTTCCATCAATAAATAAATGCTACTACACTACTATTGTACTATTGTTGTTGTAATTGATTTTCTACATTTCAATAAAAATACAATTTAAGGAAAGTAAGAAAATGAGTTCTAAATGAAAAATATATTTATGAACTTTTTAGCCCTTCATTAAGTTGGAAGACCTTTAAGGATTGGACTGAGGATTTCTGAAACCTATTGTATTCGCATTGAAAGAGAATTTTATCACTACATCAATATTAAAAACACGAATTCGCGGAACGAGAACAAGAATTGAGAGAACATTGAAATACTAAAAGCGGATAATTTACTTACAGCTGCTAAGCGATATAACTTCGCATTAAAAACGATTGCATGAATAACAACACAGAGAAGTGACACACGCGTTAGACTATTGTTTTTGCTTTTTATACCCTACATCACTTGTGGTACAGTGTATATTAAGTTAGTGTGTAACACGCAGAAGGGCTTAAGATAAACCCACCTTTTATTATACCGATCGAGTCAGAACCACAATGTGAATTAATCTAAGCCTCTCTCTCCGTCTGATGTCTGTCCGTCCATTAAAAATTTCTGTTCAAGCCACAGGTCACAATTTTGGAGATATATTGATGAAATTTGGTGCACTAATATGTTTTGACTCAAGCACGAAGGCTACTAGAAATGATTTGGATCAGTTCACTTTTGCGACCACTCCCCATATAACGCCCCCTATTCTGAAAAGTCGTTATATGTGGAAAGTGGCTAAGTAGTAATATTTGGGCATACTAAATTGGTACGAAAACTTTGGACCGGCTGTGGCAATTTTTCAAGGCCCTCTCATATAACGAAAGC
>CCAG010006227.1:0-57927 GCA_001077435.1 Glossina morsitans morsitans
TTTTTTAGTTAAAGTAATATCTAAAGTCAGGTGAAACGTTTTAAGGAAAATTGAGAAGAGAAGAAGAAATGTACATTTGTTCCAAGTTGTGGGCGAGATCGTAACACGATTTTATTGATTTTTGAAGTTAGATCTATGACAGAGAGAATGAAGAAATATAAGAACCGGCATTTGCCCCTTTAAAGCAAACTTAGGAATAGAAATTTCACCAGATGGGCAAGAAAACGAACATAGCTAACTTCACTTTTGCTGATTAAGGACATATGTACTTCACGGAGCTTCCACTGCATATTTTTGTGCATAGTAAGTGTTTGACAACAATGTAATGTATCTCTTAAGGTTTTTTTTTTTCTAATATGACCACCCATTCAGAAGATGTCTTCTATGCGTCTAATATCGTGATGGGCAAAAAGAAGTAGGGAAAGAGAAAGATGACGAGGACGGGCGCACCCTAATGGGTGTGTGCCCAATTGGGAAATGTTAGTACTGAGCGAGAATTCATTATAGCTATCAGCAAGTATGGCCAGGTCAAGAGGAACTCAGACTGAAAACCGATTCCCTTGTCTACTCTGTCAAGCGGAGGCCTGAGCTTGATATACGAGTTGGAAACTCGTGACATTATTGAGGGACTGAAAAGCATAGTAATTGGATAATTTTGTTCGTGACACGATAAAGCTCCACCCATATATATAAACAAGACGAGGGACTATATGAAAAAGGCCTTTAATTACTATTGTCGGTGGGTATCCTTAACCTATCGTTGGAAAGATCGAATTTGGTTAGATTTAGGTTTTCTTGCTTAACGATTGAATGCCCTACGTCCGACATCTGCTTGGGGACTTACCGGTACAAATAGCGAATTCAACTTGAGATAGCAAGCTTTTGCTTTACTACATATATTGAAAGCGCTTTTGCAAAACCTGTATATGCACTGAAATATACGGAGAATATCTGAAATTAGAAGAAAGGCGATCCTTAGAACTACTTATCAGAATTGATGTGACAGTAAAAAGTAGATCTTTGCAAAGACAATTAATTGAAGAGAAAAGCCAGCTTGATACGAATTGACTTTTGTCTATAAACTAACTACGTGTGTAGGGGTCTTTACACAAATGTATAATTCATAACATTTGAAACACGTAGAGATATTAATTTGTTAAAGTCAAGTTATTATTGAATAATATGACAACATGTGGGAAACTTGTAGCATCACTTCGCGCAACATGAAAAGCCCCCATCGTAGTGATGCGATACAATAGCAATAAAATAAATTCATTATAATTGGATTGTCATACCCCCTCAGCCGGAGCGATAAAGCAGATTGGCTTTATTAAAATGCACTCGAATGCATACTCGAAGTGATATCTCTTTAGCCTTAGTTTTATGATTGTTTAATGTCAGACGTATCGTCTTACGGTAAATTAAAATACCTAACTATTCGTAAACTACCCCTAGAGAGCTCTAATTTCTTGCCTTACCTCCGACATATAGACGCATATGTATTAAGAATTTTTATGTCTAATGATAAATAAAATAAACTTAATGTCAAGTTGCAAGTAGTTGATGCTATGGAAGCAGTGATTGGCTGGCTGGCTGGTTCGTAGTTCGATTTTAAAATGTAAATAAATATATAAATAAATAAATAAATAATTCTTCTTGGCTTTGATGTGATTGCGCATCAGTGCATAAAATTGCTCGAATTCACTCATAAATTGTTGCTGTCTTAACTTTAATTGTATGTCAAATGTGAAAAATGCACTAGAAGTCGAAAGCAAGCAGTCAAACAGTCAAATCGATTCACTTTTTCAATTCGTTTATAAATTTACAAAAACAGCAACAACATCAATAACAGCAAGAATTGCAAGACAGTAAGAAAAAGTCTCATTTAACATATTTACTGACGCTTGATGGTTTATGAAGGCCAATTACTTTACGGCCTGGCAACGATGATGATGACGATGATGATGATCATGATGATGATGATGATGATGTCGACGATGTTGAAGAAAACGGTGACGGCTACATTGATTATGACGATGTTAGAGAAACTGCAAATACTGTGAGATTTCAATTCAATAGCCATACGAACCGATAGTAACAACTTCGCAATTACAACAAACAGCTCGATAACTAACTAATAAACAATTGCCGATCAAATCGTTGTAGTAAATTATAAATTTACGGCTGACATTTCCTACTCTCGTCTAAAGACATGTATAAGACGCCACCACACCAATACTTATTCTTACCGCTTATCTCTTTGGTTAAACTATTTCTAAAAAGCAAGAAAACCCAAATAAAACTAAAGCAAAAGTTTAAAGTTTAACTGAAGTTTAACGGTAACAGACTGATGTTACTGCAGTTGCTATAGTTAAACTTTTAGCTTCTTAACCGGCCGGCAAGTTGTCGTGTATGTAGACAAATATAACAACAAGTTTATTTGTTGCTCAATGAAAATGCAAACAATCTCCGCCTTGTGTATGTGTTTTCACTTTTATTTCGTGTATTTTTACTTTTTCGTTTTCTTACTCGATTTTGAAAAACATCGAAACATCGTCTCATTGAATGTAACTGACTAACTAACAATATTAGTAACGAGAAAGAAAACAAAAGGAAAAAAGTTCAGCCACCAAGAGACAAAACATCCAATCGACCAACCAAACAACCAACCAACCAACCAACCAACCAACTGACTAACTAACCATTAAACAAATGAATAAATGAAATTTTGTGATCTAAATGCTCTGTATATTGTTGTATGAGGTGTGTCTGGAATTTGTGAACTTTACAAGATGTGCAAACAAAAATAACAACAACAACAAAAAGTCGCCATGTAGATTAACGCTATTAAGCATCTATCTTTTCTAGAGTTGATTATATTAATATTGTTGTTGTTGTTGTTGTGTTGGTCGACGATGTTCTTCAACAGCTTTTGTTCAGTTTTCGCTTATAAATTAACCAAATTTTCAGTAAGCGGAGCTTCTACATTAACCGAGATGTCAGAATATCATCGTGATCATCATCGCCTGATATGCATATAAATGTGTATTAAATTTAAAAACTGAACTAAATAGTCATAGCATCTTGAATAGGTAAGACAGACTTTGGCAATACACTCTACATCCAAATGCCAGTAAAAACAGTATATACCATTAAATGCCCTACATCGCCTTACAATTGTTCATATAACGATATTGCAAAATAAGGCGTTTTATGGGAAGTGGTCGAAAAAGTGATCCCATCCGAACCATTTTCAATAGCCTTAGTCCTTGGGCCACAACATGTCTATATATCACATTTCGTTAAAACATAAAAACGCACGCGGACAGATGGACAGACAGATAGACATTCTAAGATCGATCCAGAAAAAGACTCCAAGTCGGCAGGTGTAATAAAAGGTGGGCCGATCTTAAGTTCTCGTGGATGTGTGCATACATCCGCGCAAAATTAGCACAAGTAGTGTAGCGTATACTTAATGATATATGTTTTGTTCAATAGAATAACTAAATCTTTTTCTTTGCGTCTTATGCTGGCATCTTCAGAAGATCTTATTAAAAATTAGCTTTTCCGGGCAACAAAGAAAGAATAGATATAGAGAGTTGTATAACTGAACTGGTAGTCGATTTGTCGATTTTCTTCCTCAACTACATGGCACGATGCGACCGACAACTTGCTGAAATCACTTGTAGGAAATATTGAATTTATTCGATTTAGGGTAAAAGTACGCCTACGGATGTCATCGGGTTTTACCAGACATGGAATGTGAAAAATTCTTGACAGTTGTTTTTTATTTCTTAAATAATTTAAAATGCTTCGGGCATGTTTTTTTCGCTCTTTAACCTTCGACAACATTTTATAGCAGATTAAAAATATTTTGCATATCCATTAAAGCAAATACCAGCCGTAGGGATTTTAGTTCAACAAGTAGAAGGGCGACTGCACCGTTAAAATATTAAAATTAAAATATTTTGAAGAGTTAACTGTTAAATAAAAGATATTTTTAAGTGTTTTTATTTATTCTTCACTTATTGAAAAGAAGGTTGAATCATATTTCGTAAGATTACGAAAACAAAATCCAATAATCGTGAGTTTAATTACAAAGTAAATAATTAGTTAAGCCTTAAAAGACTTATTCGATCACTTGTCATTAGGACAACATCGCAGCAAAGGCACTAAAGCGAATTACTATGGAAAACAAGGAAATCAATATAACGAGAAGTGTTTGCGTTCCATACACTCTTTAGTGTCTCTTGATTCCAACGAAAGCAGATCCATATGCCTAAGGCGTCTAAGTGTTTGTTTAAGTGTTTGCGTTCCATACACACTTTAGTGTCTCTTGATTCCAACGAAGGCAGATCCATATGCCTAAGGCGTCTAAGTGTTTGTTTAAGTGTTTGCGTTCCATACACACTTTAGTGTCTCTTGATTCCAACGAAAGCAGATCCATATGCCTAAGGCGTTTAAGTGTTTGTTTAAGTGTTCGCGTTCCATACACACTTTAGTGTCTCTTGATTCCAACGAAGGCAGATCCATATGCCTAAGGAGTTTAAATATTTGCTTTAAATTCGTTCGTATGGTGACGCATTTGTGTCACGCGTAGAAATATCAGCAAACTTGCTTTAATTGGAACTACGGAATAGTTTTTTCTTAACATTTAGTTAATTAAAGCGCACAAACTCTGTATTCAACCTCACCAGTTATCATAGAATTCTCAATCAATTTAATATTTTTTCTCATTATTTCCCTTTAACAAAACAGCACTAGGCGTTGAAAGTCGCAAAATTTAAGTGTTTGCACCATTTTAGAGATCACTGTTGTTGTAAATCTCTAGGTTGCTGTTTACTTTGTACATATGTAGAAGAAAAGTGTATCGAGAATATAAAGGGGTGGGTAACTGTCAATAACAAAATATGGACTTAGTATTCTAAACTTGATCGCAATTTTAAGTGTTTGTACCATTTTAGAGATCACTGTTGTTCTAAATCTCTAGGTTGCTGTTTACTTTGTACATACGTAGAAGAAAAGTGCGCCGAGAATATAAAGGGGTGGATAACTGTCAATAACAAAATATGGACTTAATGTTCTGAACTCGACCATAAATTGAATGCCCAGTAAGCCCTACTTTCATTTCAATGTTCCGTGACATGTTGTTAAACTTACCTAACGACTTAAGCGCATGAAGAATAGTTATCGGAATCACTAAACAATTATCAACGCACCTATTTGTATTATTCAACCTGTTCGAAAATATTGTTTATTTTGATAGATTTCTTTTCCTAACAGTACGACCAAAAAATATAGAAGGGCGTAATTGATTTGAATGGCTTTATCTCTGAAGTGGTTGTAACTATATTTTTTGTGCAGGCATTATTACAAACAGTAATTTATTGCATTTTCTCTTGAACAATAATTTTTTACATTTTTTTTTAAAGCCGTTTAAGTGCTAATGTCTGTAATTTGAAATTGTCATTTATTCATTTTTATTTTTATTTTCATTTTTATTTATTTTACGCCTACCAACCATTAATCAAGATGTAAATGCAAAAAGAATTCTGCATAATTCTTTTTAACTGCAAACCTTATTTACGACCAAACAGTTGGTATTGATAATGACGTGGTAAATAACTTGCAAATTTTTAAGAAAACAAGAATCTTTCATTTAGATTTTCAGTCTTTAAATTTCGTAGATTATTATGCGACAAATGCTTGAAAATATTATCAAAGAAATCAAATTTTTAGCCTCTTAACCTTACATTTGTTATGAAATGTAAACCATATTTACGAACAACCTGATGAGATGGTAAATACTGGAAAATATTTAACGGAAAGATTTTTAGCTTCTTAACTTTACGTTTGTGATGAAATGTAAACCATATTTACGGACAACGTAATGAGGTGGTAAATACTGGAATATATTTAACGGAAAGATTTTTAGCTTCTTAACCTTGCATTTGTTATGAAATGTAAACCGTATTTACGGACAACATGATAATGTGGTAAATACCTGAAAATATTGAACGGAAAGAGTTTTTAGCTTCTTAACTTTACATTTGTTATGAAATGTAAACCATATTTACGGACAACGTGATGATGCGACAGACGCTTGGAACTATTGGAACTCACAAAGTGATGGTGCAGCAAATGCTTAAAAATAATTAAGAACGCAAGAGATTTACTTACAGGTAGATTTATAAGTAATTAGTCTTAGATTATATATGAAATGTAAACCGTATTCACGAACATGGCATTCAGTGCTGGTGATTGCAACGAATGCAAGCACATGACTATCTTTTTTTTTTAATTAACGCGCCTGTGTTATCACAGTAAAGTTATTTGTCTTAAGAAGTACTAATCCGTACCTCATAAAAGCAAATTTCCTTCCACGAAGATTAATAGAATGCGATCAAGGTATGGATACGATTTTATTTAAAACAACTTAATTTATAACAATAATTTTGTGTACATTTCCTGAGTATTAAGTAAGCACCATATTCTCGTTACAAGTTTACAACAAATACGACTGAGGCAACTGGACTTATTGCGTTAGGTTCTTAATTTTTGTAATTTTTGTAATTTTGCTTGTAATGTTCATCCGTTTCGAGAACTTCGGCACGTTCAGCGGCTGCTTTAGCAGCTGCGGAAATTTCTGAAAGAATATTTGTACCCACCGGTACAAAACCATTCTTACCGGCTGTGTAGTGAACTTCTACCACTTGACCCTGATCGTCGACATAGCGATAAGAGCCAGATACTTCGAGAGCTTCATCATCTGTGCCAGCATCTACGACGTGAGCAGTTTCCTCACGATGTGTATTATCGCCGCCTTCATAGCTGAAACTAAACGAGCCGTCTGGATTACTGACACGTTCATAATTCAGTAACGGTATGACTTCATGTTTTTCTGTCGTTGATTGCAGCGCATTACCGAAACTGGCAGCATAAGCCGTTGATGCCGCAAAGACCATAAAGCAGATCTTAAACAGAAATAAATTTTTGTAAATTTTTAATTAAATTTTGTAATTTTTTTTTCTTATTTTTTTTCATTTTGTAATAATATATCGTAACATCTAGTTAGAGAAAAACTTACAATTTTCAACATTTTATAAGTAATTCGTCTAAACTTGTTGGCAGTCGATGCTTAACTGAGTTTAATGTTCAACGCGAATAAGTTGACACTTTTATACCGAAATGAATATCAACACCCAGTGTTCATACAAATCAACATCTGCGTAAAAAAAGGAAAGATTAAAAGAATTCATCTTTTTTTTTTTTAATTTTTTAATTTTTTTTAAAAATTTTATGTACACGATTCATATATGAAACGCCTTAGTTCACAATGACTCATTTTATTTGAAATCAAACACATAACGCATGCGTGCCTTAGGTACTCCATAAATGGATTTTTATTTTTTTTTTTATTTTATTGAATTATACTAACAAAGACAGAAGAAAAAACAAAAATTGTTGCTTAAAATGTTGTTTCGTTAGAAGAAGATGTGTATTTACTTGCCTAAGTATAGATTGAAGCTTTAAAAGCAGTTGAACAATCTTAGGCTCATCTTGATGAATTAGATGTTAGGGTGGTGTTTAGTAAACTTTTTACTTATAGCTTATCCGACAATTTCGATGTTATTCCAAAAGATCTAGAATACAGTAACTCGATCTATTTGATACCAAATATAAAGCATACGCATGCCATTTCAAGAAAGCCTTCTGTGAAAATACTTTATGGACCTAAAAGGTTATATAGATGTGTTTGCCAAGTAGTCGTCTGGAAGAAATTTTGATTTCATATGCAAGAGCCCCTTTCATATCGGTACTTTCATTTAGAGGAATCAAAGTCTGTTAGCTGACTTGGTTGGTAAAAACAAAACAAAAAAGGATGACAAAGGCTTGTCTAAATCTCTAACATCGGCTTAATGAGACTTGTGTGGTGCATATGTATACCTGCATCCAGGGAAGGTGCTGCACAGAAATAGAAGAGTCATGCCCATCAACTAAGCTCTTTATCGAGCGTGCTCATCCACACATCCTGGAATTGCCTGCAAATCGTACGACACACTATTGCGACTCGTCGTTCTTCAATCACACGGCTGGCCTCTGGAACAATCTACCAGCAGTGACTTTCCCAAAGTGCCTAATGTTTCCGCTTTTAAGTTAAATATACGCCAGCACTGTTCTCACTTTCCATTCCTCTCTATCTATAACCGTTTCTGACTGTCATCGAGTTCGCTTGATTAGGGGCCATCGCCGGAGTGTCAAGTCAAATCAGAAACAAAAAGCACATTTCATGCCACAGCATTTTAGCATTTCAACAACCAGCCTAATATCTTTTTGTTCAGATAAATGTTAATAAACACATTTATATGTATACGAATATACATAAATTTATTGTTTACATACTATTTGGGCAATATTTTGAAGGCTAACATGTTTTTTAGGTGTTCCTACTGAGATAAGCTTAATTTGCTTATGCAAATCTCTCTGATAAGACTTTCCAAAGGTAACAACGACACCTTATAAATTACGATTTGTCCGCCCCATATCAATTTTATAGGTGATCTAATTAATATGAATTGAAAATGAAATTGCGGAAAGAACTTAAAAGAATTTTAGATGATGGCATTCAGTAGGTCGTCTATGCAAAGCATAAGTTTGCGGAGAAATTCGTTTTAATTATTGCTGGTGTCTTCCAGCTGGAATATTATTTCAGATTACGTAGGAATACTTTCAAATTTCTTGCCTTCAAAAATGTAGTCTACAATTTTATTTGTACGAATATATGGTATACATAATTAGTTTAATAGTTTATTTCGCCTAGGTCGGGAAGTGCATTAAAATTAATTTATTAAAAGTCATAAGATTGGTTTAAAACTCTGTGCTTTTGAAAATGTACTTTACGGTTTCATTTTTTTCTTGTACGAGAATATGATATACATTTCTAGTTTTTTTTTATTTTCTTATTATTGATTTTAATTGAAAGAGTATTCAACAGATTGCACACATTGTGGAACCAATTCAGAACAAAGTCAGATTCTACATTTTCCCTAATCCCACTTTTTGGTTTTAGGCTAATACACAAACAGACTAATGGAATAATAAGCAAAAATGGATTAGAAGGGGAAAGGAAAACGGACGATAGCTGAAGGACAGACTATACAATGGGCAGATATGAGATACAACAACGTACAATTTAGCTTCATTTAGTGCAAGTTTACCCTTATGTGGCCTGAGCTAGGCGGACTAAGTTATACGGAAATAAAAACCTCTCCTCGTAAGCTTACTTTACAAGACTTAGAAATTATTTCGTTGGTCTAAATAAAACAACAACGTATAAGAAAATAAATGTTATCTAAACAAGGATGAGGCAGGCGATTGTGTTGACTTGTAAATTTGACCATTCAAATAAATGCATCCCTCTGTCCTTGGACTAGATAAGGAAAATTTAAAGAAACACTCGAGAAATGGAACTTTGTTACATTTTAGGAAACTGTTATGAGGGGAACTTTTATAATTCCAATATTTCTGCGCCACAATAATCATGACATAAAATATTTATGTTTTAGAGATGGAAAAAGCAACCGTTCGCTTTAAAGGTTAAACAATACTTTTATGGTAGGTTTAGCATAGTCTTCCTTTTCGTTTAGAGAAGAAATACTTTTTTTTTGGGATCGATAGGTGGGAAATAAAAATTGGAAATGATCTTCTTACCTAGGGAATCTTCACGAATTCATCTCAATTGTTAACATAGGTCGCAATTCTGTGCATTGTAGAAGAAATCTTAAAAATCGAAGACTATGGGCTTTAGTTTGTGCTTTCATCTTTTTTTTACCTAACGAATGCGTTAGATAACCTATTAATCATTGATCATAATGAACTGATATGATGATGACTTTTGATGTTTACATTTTTTTTAGGACAGCAAGCGTTTGCAGTTCGCTGACATTCGGATGTCATTCAGGTGTCTTGCGGTTAAAAATACTATAGCTTTTGAGTTTCTTTGCTTTGTAGCGCTGACCGATATGACAACGTACATGAAACATGGATTTATCACTACACTACAGAGGCGAATCGGCAAAACAGGTCAAAGCGCTCGAGAAAAGTTAGGTCATTGAAGAGATTAAACTAAATCGTTAACTAATGTCATGAAATTTCGACGCATTTCGTTTAAAAGTTGATATGGGTTCGGCAATAATGGCGACATCCCTACATCCTACGACCTTATTGACTGAGGCGTCAACTTAAGGATTAAAATAAAACAAAAAAACCCTCATGATTCCATCTGTAATTAAGTGAAGAAGTGGTCCTGACCTCATGCGAAGCATTTTTGTCTTCTTACTAAGAACTTTAAGCAATCGGTAGCGTCTCTTTAAGATCCATTTACATGGCTCGAGGCAATCAATTAGTTTCAAAAAAAGAAAACGAACGAAAAAAATTGAAATTAAAAAAGCATTAATATATATATATATATATAATCGTGTTTATATAAATATTTTGAAAACCAGTATTAAGTGAATCTGGTTTTTTTCTTTTTTTGGACTAAACGTTTTACGGCAATTTAGTGATTGCCAGACGAGCGGAACTGCCATAAATTGAATTCATTTAAATATTTGTTTGGTTTATCGATTTAAAAAACAACTCCATTAGCGATAAATTAAAACGTCAAAGTTAATTCGTGAGTTTGTCGAAGACAACAATATATGACGTGATACATACTACCTTTAGAATCTTATTACAGGAAATTCCGTTCTTTTTGCTACCACTTTTTATTATTATAGCAATTTATCAAGTAATAAATCATTTAACTTACTCGTCAAACTCTGTAATTAAAAACATATCATAGAGGAAAGAAAAAAAAAGAAGATCTTGAAATTCTTTCAATAATTGGAAGAAAGAGAATTCTTTATATACGATTTTTTAGATTTCTTTTTTTTATTCAATTCTTTCGGGCTTTCATCTATTTACACGCCGGTCTATATATTTTTAGAAGATAATTTATATAAAATTATTATTTATAATTTAAATCTAGTTTTTTTCGTTTTTCTTTTTTTGTTTGTTAACATAATTCAAAAAGTTTAATTACTAACATTACTTAATGTTTCCTATCTTTCTCTGGCTCGTCTCTGGGTAAATCTTTGGCAGCTTCGGCTACAGCGCTTATTTCAGCATTAATTGTTTCTCCATACGGCACAAAACCGTTTACACCGGCTGTATAAAACACTTCAACCTCTTCACCTTTATCGTTTATGTATTTATAGGATCCCTTTACTTCAAGAGCTTCATCTTCGGTGCCGACATCAACTAGGGTGGCTTTCTCATCACGCGACGTACCGTCACCAGTTTCATAAGATAAATGATAGCTACCATCTTCGTTTTTATTCACTTCGGATCTGACAATTGGTACAATTTCGAATTCTTCTTCCTGTTCCTTGGCTGGGGCAGCGTGAACAATGGCAGTTGCAAGTGTCAAAAGAATTAACTAAAAGAAAAAAAAAAGAAGAAAATCATAAGAAAATACACTGCTTTCAGTCCCATCAAGGTTACTAGAACTATATTTATGTCAAGTCATTTTCATATCGAAAGACTTTTTTCTAAGAAAGAGAACTTGAACTGAACTGAACTGCCCTCTTCACAAGATCTACTGCAGTTCACAAATGTACTAAGGTTCAATTATGAGCCGAAAGGTACGATTACGGTCCTAACTTAATCGTCTTAGCCATCTGAAGAAATTGAAGGCAAAAGATCGACTTTTTAACTTGTATTTTCGTTCTATCGACAGATCAAATAAGATCCTGATTTATTCGAGTTCCATGCACTTTTGCTATATATATTTTCAATACGCTTTTGCAAAGCGTTCCGTAAATCCTAAGTTGTGCCTGAAGACGAATAGGTCGATTTATAGCTTCATGTGCTTTCTATGTATTGGCTTTTATTGGTATCGAAATGCAATTTTATTCACCCTTAGGCTTGTAAATAACTGAGGAAAGTCAAAAAGACTTGAGAATACATTGATCCTTCAGTTTACCAAATAATCTTTCGATTTTACCATTACATGAGGTGTCTTCTCGCACCGCTAATTTCTGTTAGTTTTTAGTTATGCCACACTATGTTACGTATATCGCTTAATATTGATTTTTCTAAGGAAGCATCATTCCCTCATTTCAAAATTCAAGTCCGTTGGTCAAGCCCAATTCGGCTCTGTACAGTTCAGTCATTTTGTTTGTCCATTGAAATCATATTAATATCTACTAAAGTGAATTCGACATGGGCCACTATTGATTCGTCTTTAATTGCAAAATAGCGCGACTATCCCTTGTGTCCATTTGTGATATTTATCGCACACTTCTTAAAACACATCCTAATCACATGCAGTATATTCTATCCCATATCATATCCCATATCATATCCTGGTTTCTATTCTACATCATATTCTCTATTCTGTCTTATATCATAGACCCGTCATCAGATTCTTCATCATATGATTTATACATATCTCGTACTCTATATTATACTCTATATCTGTGTCGTGCACTATATTATATCTTGCATCCTATCCCTTAATGAGCCCTAATTCACATATCATATCCCATTCTATATTTTCTCCTATATTATATCATATATTGTATCCTATATCATATTCTACTTCGCATTGTATATGACGTCTTACATTAAATGTTAGTATTATTATAATTAATTTTAGGGAAATAAATTCAAAGAATAGAATCTTAATGCGCTACGATCTCGTTATCTTATAAGAATCCTATTGTATTATAAATATCGTACACAGGCCTTAATACACTTTAGTGGAACTTTGTACGCAATGACGCGAGTTACATAAATATCTATGTGTATCTGGATGATTTGCTGAATAAGTATTAGACAGAAGTTCCTATGAGCGAGTATACTAAATAAGAAATTGTTGTTGTATACTGCTTATTACTAAGAATATTGCATTTTCATAATCTATTGTATATAAGCTTTTCTTTTGGCAAATGTGGGTGTGATTTTCCTGCATTCCGATATTGAAACTGGGGTCTTTTTTACTGAAAAGTTCTACAATTTTGAGATTATATTTTAGGAGAAAAGGCGAAATTATTAGGTAGTTTTCTGAATTTTTTCGGATTTATGGATGGATTGAGCCCGTTTTCGTTTTTAATTTGCCGATAATGATAAGTAAAACAACTAAAGACACAATATTGGTATACGGCCCACCATTAAATACATTACACCACTTCACACATAATGACTTTTCAAAATCAGGCTTAATACGGAAAATGGTCGGAAAAGTGGCGCGATCCAGACCATTTTCGATAGCGTTCGTCCTTGGTCCAAAAATGTCGGTTTACCAAATTTCATTAAAATATTTCAAAAATTACGACTTGGCGGACAGAAGGACATGTAAGCTTGGATCGATTCAGTAAGTTATTCTGATGGGTCTATCTCAAGTTCTTCTGGGTTTTTCATACGTCCGCACAAACCTAATAAAGCCTTGTAGCTGCGTAGTAGTGTAGGGTGAATCAACTTAACTGTTCTACGTGGAGTTTGGACCACTTAAGCCGGCCGATAGGCGGACATGGAGAAATCAAGGATCCCTGGTCAAGCGCATATGTCGTATGAGTATAGCTGATATAGAGATCAGTGATGCCTACTTGTATGCATTGTAAATGTGTTGCAAATGTCACATACTTATGAAGGGAGACGAAGGAATACTTGACTAAGGGAGCTTAGATTATATGTAATCTATGTAAACCATTGGTTATAAGACACCTCATGATGGAGTTGCCCGTCAGCTTTACACTAACTAAATTATTAAAATGTAGAATTGACGATGAGTGTGTTACTTGCGACGAATCGTCATTCTAAATATAGAAATTGATGTCGATGCGAAACTCCTATTGGATATAATAACCAAACAATCATGCCTTTACATATTCCGAGATATTTTTTTTTTTTTTGAATTTTGTTATGGTCTTAAAGCTACGATCAAATTCGGTTAAGCGAAAAACACGCTGCTACACTCTTACATATTATTCACAAGCACTTCTTAAGCACTTTTCTGTACATCTTATGCGATGCGATGACTTTTGCACGATTTCAATAAATCTAAATAAAGCACACAATTACGTAAGAATATCGAACTTACATATCTGAACGACATTTTGGATCGCGTAATATAAAGAGATTTATTATTTTAAATATATATTTTATAAAAGTTTTGACTTTTCGATGTGTCTTCTGAAACGCTACAGATACTAATGTGTTGCTAATGGTCAAAATATCATCAGCTTTTATACAAACTTCTGGTATTTTCAAATAGATATGATTTTGTTATCGTTTAGTATGCTAAGCATGTGCCAATGGCAACAACGATGTTTATTTTATATAAACCAGTAAAAGACCAAAAAATTAATTTGTGCATAATTTTTTCTTTATTTTAATAAATAAAAACCGCAAAGAAATTAATATAATAAAATTTGAAAGGAAAAATTAAATGCAGATCGTAACCTAAAATAAAAAAAAAAATAAAGAAAAAGTCGAAGGAGTTAAAATTTCAAATGTCAGGGTTTATGAAAACATCAACGACACCGAAATTTTGCAAAATATTGACCGTTTGATGCGTGAACAAGTTCTATAAACAGGCCTGCTGGTTGGTGGTATCGTTGCCGATGGCGATGCTTAATGTATTTGATACAAACACACACACACACACACACAAACACACACACATGCATGCATGCACACAATAAGCGAACAGCTAACTGTGGGTATGTGTGTCAAATGATAATCGAACAAAATTTTACAAATTAATGTTGAAATTGAAATTTTTCTCAAAAATTTGTTTTTTGATTTTTTCTTTGCTTATTTTAACGTGTATTACGTTATATTTGATAAGACGGTGCGTTGTTCAGAAGCGATTATCGATCATTTAATTTAATGTTGGCGGGTGTCATCATAATAATCTAATGTTGAAAATACGTGCAAGATTTATTTAATAGGTATTAATAAATAGATTGCAAAAGTCAGGCAAATATTTATTTGCTAGAATTTTTCAAGCTATAATTAGTTAAGTCGCTGCAATATGTTTTGCATTTCAACTACAAAATTTTTTTGTTTTTTCTGCATTTATTTATTCATTTATTAATAGAGATTGTAAAGAGGCAAAAAGAAGTCTTCTCTTCATTCTTAAATCTTCGCTTAAATCTGTTTAGCATAATAACATTATTCAATTGTCTGTACGCTGAGTAATGTATGTAATGCATTATCATCATGATCTGATCTAACGAGAATACTTAACAATTCAATTAATGTCACCTTAATGGAAATCATTTGTTTAAAAATAATAAAAAAACAACAACAAAAACAGAAACAGAAATAGAAAAACGAAGCAAAAATGATGCAAATCCA
Organism: Glossina morsitans morsitans; assembly: GCA_001077435.1. Taxonomy (NCBI): domain Eukaryota; kingdom Metazoa; phylum Arthropoda; class Insecta; order Diptera; family Glossinidae; genus Glossina; species Glossina morsitans. The sequence continues at coordinate 15,406 of CCAG010006227.1, forward strand.
TCAGAAAGGTATTGAATCAAAATGCAATAACTTTGTGGCGTTCTTTGTAATTCTTATACGTGCACCATCGATAGCGAGAGCTATAACACTCCCAAATGTTTGTTGAAGAGTTTTTTCAAAAAACATTTAATTTCATATTCCAAATCGATTTCGTAATATTTGACTCTCCATTCCTACGTCCATTTATTCGGTATGTAAATATGAAAACCGAATTTGTCCATAGGTACGGCCCTAAATATCAGATTTGAACTCCATTTGCTGTTCAGGAAAGAGCGAAATATCAAAAAATGTCGCAGAAAGTGCATGACAAGCATTCATCCATCCGCACAGCGAAACCGGTTCGCGATGCATTGGAAGCACTCAACTGGGAAGTGGGGGCCATTGGAAGCACTTAACTAGAACTAGAACTAGAACTATCCCGAACTACCATTTGCAGTTATGGATGGAACACGCACTTATTGAGCAGCGTTTCACTTCTTACAAAAATGCTTCACGAGAGCAATAGTTTCTTTTGACGTGTCCCTCACAAAATTATCAAACAGGTGGGAAAAATGTATAGCTAACAGATGCTCATAGGTTGAACAAAACAGTTTTTTATCTTCTTCCTATCAAAATTCTGTATTCCGTGTATTTTCTACACCAAAATCCTAATTTTATATGTTCTTGGGCACAGTCGGGAAATGAAAGCTAAAACTGAATTCATATGAATTCTTCCCTATGAAGTCATCATGAATTTGTAAAAGGCATGTGATACGCCCTTTGAACTTTTCCAAATTTATAAAAAGCCTAAAGATACATGAAAAATTCGACATAGTCCAAATCATATCGTACAGCAGATGCAGTGATTCTTGTAGAAACTGACAAAAAGGGGTTCTCAACTTTCACCAGCTTTTATGATGAAATACGGCCGAGCGGTTCACCTGAACTTCTACGATTGCTATACACATTTTTAAGATGGTGTTTATTCAAAATTGCTTTTTAATTAGTTAGTTGGTGAAAAAACCTTAGTCCAAATCTCAAAGAAAGATCATTTAACGCGCACAGAGAAATATTTGGTTTTTTCCGTTCATCGTGGACGCGAACGTAAGAGATAAAAGGAGAAGAGGAGGTATGAATGAGTTCTTCTATTCCTTTTTTATCAACATGCCTTGAAATTTTTCTTAATAGATGGAGTCACGCAACGGCTGCATAGGAATCATTCCTTAGTTAAACTTTAGCTGAGTGGAATCACGATTACAGGGATTAACCCTCAGTTTTCTATTTCATTTGTTGATGTTCAAGATTTTTAGAAAATGTAAGAGGAGATAATTGAACGAGTTGCTTGTCGTAGATAGTTGAATAGAAACAGAAGCGTGCAAGAATATTACTAAGACTATCGTTAGACAGCAAAAATATTGTTCATATAAAGTGCTTCTTAACACGGGCGTTAGAAACTTGAATGCTTCAGATATGTTCAAATCTTAAATTCATATCTGTTTTAAACTCTTGATCCAGAAATATTTTAAACTTGTTGAGATTAGATTTCTTCGTCTAGTTTTAGTTTGCTCATAAGTCAGTTTATGGCTGATTCAGTGAACTCTTTTCAATTCTTTCGTCTATTTTGCTATTTTTTAACAACTTTTCCCAGCTTCTATGTGCGGGGAGGTTGTTTATAGATTTATAGAAGGTTTAGGTCTTTTAGTTTCTTCATCTATAAATTTTTATGAATTCATTTAGTGAAACTCTTCGTTCCTTGTGAGCTAATTTTTTCTTTTGCCTTTATTGTGAATTCATTTGCAAACTGATTCAGTGAACGTCTTTCACTTTCTTTGTCTATCTCAGCTTCTTCGTTGATTGAATCGAAATACCGAGAGAATAAATGGACGTAATAGTGAAAAAGCTTACAGAGAAACGACAACGTATTAGTTGAACCGGAGCCGTATTCATATTCCCAGTGAGAGCCAACGCCAGGAAGGCAACGTTTTTCTTTTTCAGTTACAAAATAAATATTTTAATATATGTTTCTTGGCAAATACTCAGAGGCAAAAAGGTAAACATTACGTTGAAAATACATTCGAGAGAAGTTTTGTAAAGCACAAAAGTACGAATGACTGGTTTTTTGATAGCTGAAGCCTGCGGTCATCAAACATATATTGTTTATAAATTTAGACTGTTAATCGAATGCTTTGGCCTTTTAGCAGGTCACTCTTCAAACTTGGACAAAGGAATGGAACACTTTTCACAATTTATCCTCTTACTTTGGGCAGTAATGAGCAGTTGCTCATATTATAAGGAAACATTTCGCAAAAGTGTATACCAAAACCAGGGAACTCCCCAGACTGCAGCGGAGCAGAATTTCCTACTATTTTTTATGTACGCTTCCTAGTCACGTCATCTTCGAAACAGTAATCGACACCAAAAATATGTATCTGTGTGGTATTCGATAAACGAATTTGAATAATGATCGCAGGACAGAATGCAACTCATTTCGATACATGATTGCTTTGAAAATTCCAGGAAAATTCGTGTAATAATAATTAAGAATCGGGTATGATTTAGTGGCTGCACTTTGCTTTGCATTCATTAACATTAACACCTAATTTATTTTATTAAAAAAGATCATCACCATATAGTTAATTATGTGTCATTAGTGAGTAATGCGCAGTCAAAAGGTTAGCCATACATAATGTAAAAGCAAATTGTTTAAAAAAAAAAAAAAGAAAGAACTTATTCGAACGAACTTATTCAGCCTAGACTGTCTGAGCAAATATATTGCAAGCAAGTTTCAAAGTTAATATCTAAACTTGGATTCCAAGAGCCGAGTTCACAAAAAAAAAAAATTGCAATTTAATCACAAACCTGTAAAAAGTTGGATTATCTTACCTTAAAATAAGTAATCGTCACCCACACAGCTCGTAGCATTTCATGTTTTAGCAATTTGCTCGATTCTTTGTTGTGTGTCGATCGGCCAATCCTCCAAAGTTGAATTCCATTTTGTATTATAATAGCATTCACGCCACATCTTTTTTTTTATATTTATTTTTATTTATTTCTTTTTTTTTTTTTCTAATTTTTCTTTTATTAATTTTACAATTTTAATGGCGATTAGTTGCAAATGTTAACAAATTGTTGTTAATTAATTGTATAGATCTTCCAACCAATAGGAATTTTTCTTCTTCTCTTAAGTTCATGTTACGAACAAGTGCATATAACATAAGTAATGCATATACAGATAAAGAAGCCTAGCAATGTCGTTACATTACTTCTTTGCATATATATTCAAATGCATTCATACAATTACATATATATATATATATATATATATAACTTGATTTCAAAGATTTATTCAGCAGCTAAAAAAAAAAAACAAAAAAAACCCCACAGGGGAGTGAAGACATTTTATTTATATTTATATATATATATATATATATATGCACATATATATTGTATGTGTGTGTTTGTGTGTATGTACTGTAATTTATGAACAAATTACAGCAAAGAGTAGTTAAGCACATCTTGTTATATAAGTAAGAATCATTAACATTGAAGCAATAACTTGCATGCGAGATGTTCATTATACATATATAATGCAATTGCAATTTGTAACGGATCTTAAGCGAAGAGAAAAGAACAAGTGTAAGAATGCTATGGGGCGTACACCATAGTGATTTAATGCATACCGTAACTACTTATAAGTTTGTCTTCCGATAAATTTCGAATATCTCTTAAGACATTTCAATATGGCGCTGGTCGTGCTTATGTCTTTAAAACAAAGATGATTTTGTTAACTTACACGTATGTAAGACTTCGTTGAAGTTATTAAGTTCGTATTTTCAAGTGGCTTTGATTTCGGTTTCTTATTCTGATTCGGTACTACGAGAGTTTTCAAATGCTTTTTCAAATATTCTGTTACCGTTCTTCTGTTACACATCACCGAAGAATGAGGGGTATATTCATTTCATCAAAACGTTTGCAACGCCCAGACGGAAGCTTCAGATACCAAAGAAAGTATATATACCTGATCTTGATCAGTATCAAATTCTAAATCGATTTAAACATGTCCGTCTGTCCGACGGGTCCGTGCGTGTAATGTCTGTTGTAAATATTCTCCTGGCCGCAAAAATAAAAATGTCGCTTACAAATTTGTCAGGAACATTCAAAGAATATTGCTTTGCAAACAACTAAAGTAGTATTAGAGAAATACTTCACTTAAGTCAATCAAGCTTTCAAGGCTTGTTTGTAGTTTGTCGGCCACGTACATCGATAAGTTCAAATGCTTTTGTAGGATTTTGTGTGAATCAGTTCAACAATATTGTCTTAGGCTGTGCTGGGCATTTAACATTTATATATATATATATATATATATATACACATATCTCCACGGCAAGTGTTCTGAAAGCATGAAGAAGAAAAGAAAACATTCGGCTTTTTCGGATGCTCACCCACATAATTGCATTGCACGAAAACACTGCTGCTTACAGCTGCTACGCGGCTTTGGATCGATCCTCCTTTAGAGGTCTTCTCATCCCATTCATTAGAAAAGATACTTTCTTTCCATGATTACCTAGTAAGGGGCAGAAGAGTCTTGTGCCGTTCTTTTTTGACTCTTTTAGCTTTAGAGTTTTGCCACTACCAGCACTTTTTCAAAGCGTTTTATTTAAATGTTAGCCCCAAGAGAGAAGAAAGGGTAGCATAATAATCGCGAAGTGACGTTTGATCTGTGATAATGAATGATTTGATTCAGGTATAAAAGAAGAATTTTGCAAATGAATGAAAAAAGAGAAGATTATATAAAAAAAACGGTTATGTAAAACTCGGCCGTTCATTGTCTAGATTGTATAATAAAACGTCTACTCAATAACTTAAATAGGGACGATGTTGGTAGAGCTTCTGCTATTGCAGGCAAAGACCGCGTCGTTGATAAAAAAAATTTCCACACTTAAAATGAATGCAGCAAGCGAACCGTCAGTTCACTAAGAAGGTTACACTATTTCGAGATAAGTTTAACTTCAGAGTTCGTGTAAGCAAGTTGAGGGTTAAAGATAAGGTTTGCAGGTCGAAGAAGAAAAAAAAGAAATGTCAAAGTCTTGTTTTGTGCACTACATACGGTAGATACGCGTGCATGCACCCGGCACGTACTTTTTCTGCAATTTAATGCATGCATGCATGCATGCAAGCTGGCATGCAAATATGCGTATTCATGTGCAACGACCATGAAATGAGTTTCTGATCGTTTGAACTATATCTGTGAACACATTCATACACACCTGCATAGGCATGAATATATAAATATTTATGTGTTTTTTGTTTTATGGAACAAATAAACAAACGCGCAAAGATTTCTTCTGACAACATATGATAAGTGAGTTTGGCTTGTTTTTCCCTCTTCTTTCCGCGTTTTTCTTATCCATTTACATACATATTGTACGGGCATAAAAGAATTTCCTTTTTTTGTTTTTTTCTTTAATCCGTAGATGGATGGCAACAGATGAGAACAGTCATTAGAAAAATGATAAATGAAATGAAAATTTATTCTTAAAAATAAACATTTTAAGCAAAGATCCGTTTCCTAACTTATTGTTGTTATTGTTGCTAAATGAAGGCATTTAGAAAGTGTTTTGCAAAGATTGAAATGTAATCAGAGTCGAAGGCAGCATCAGTAGCTGCAGCTCCAGCATCGGCACCGGCACCAGCACCAGCAGCAGCAGCAGCCAGCTCGAGCAGTAAGATATGACGATTGCAGCAGCCATCATTTAAATTGGTTTGGTTAAGCATGAATACGCCATGAAATGTCAAATGCTCAACAACAGATTTATGACAGCAACCTTTTTGCTGTAAAGTAATAATAAAATAACAAAAGTAAAAAAAAAAACAAACAACAGAATTTAAAGCAGCAACAACAACAACATCATCGTCTTTTCTTCTTTTAACGATTATGAATGAATGACAGCCATTCTTTTATTCGACAGATACATTGAATATTACACACCATGCCGGTATATTAGGCTAAATGTATCACCTGAAGCCGTAAAGAGCAGCACCTTTTGTTGTGCTTAAGCGAATACGATGACAAGAAAAAAAAATAAAACATCCGAAATAGCAAAACACCTTTGAAATTCCATACAAATTAAATTCACTCCTCAATGCTATACATAGCATTAAACAACAACAACAATAATAGCAACAAAATATGATCTCAAGTAATACATAAAACTAAACCTCGAAATTATGAAAACAACTTAAAGGAAAAAAAAAAAAAAAAAAAAAAAAAAAAGAAGAAAACACAAACAAAACAACTTTTATGTTAAAAACGTTCATTTACTAAAATATGATGTTTAAGATTGTGGCTTACTACAACAAGTAACAACAACCAGAACAACAACAACAACGAGAGAATTATGAGATGCGCTAAGAGAAGTCAAAAAAGGGTAAAAATGTTTACGAAAATCGGTGTTAAATAACATTTTAATTTTCTTTCTTTTTTGTTTCGTTTTTGTTTTGGTAAATAAATAAATAATTATGCCCGTAGTTGTGGGTTTCTTTTTTCTCTATGAAATTTTTTTTATATTTATTACTAATTTTATATATTTTTAGTGGCTTTTGAATTTTATACCCATTACCGCAAGCTACGGTAAAGACGCATCGGCGTTACCATAAAGTGTATGTTTGCGTTTTAATCAAGTTGAGATCTTAACTCAGCTTAGCTCTTCGTGTCAGGCTGTCCACTGTTGTATACGACGTATTGGTTTAAGGTTCGCAATTGTTGCCAAAAGCGTGTGTAACAGAAAATCGAAACTACACGAAGCATACACAAGGAGTTGATTGCTATAAATCAGTCTTGAAATTAGGCTGAGTGTGTCAGCTAATAATAAACAACTAATAAAGTTATGTTTACCTGATGCTTATAAACTCAAATCAATAAAAGAAAATTCCGATTATGTGCATATTAGTTGGTCCTATGGTCTATGTCACGCTTTTCAGTATGATCCTGCGGAAAAGTTTTAAATTCTTACCGTCAGTGCTTAATTGCTCTTTCGCCTTACTCTACCTATAATACCTTCTAATCATCATCCTACTTACACCTAGAAGGTACATAGCGTAAATGCTTCATAAGTTAAATAAAAAACAATTAAGAAAAAGACCGAAAAAAAGGAAAAAATATAAATTTGTATACTCTTTCATATAGTGTGGGCGTGGCTGATTTTTTCGCCTATCTGTTGTAGTTTGTGGGCAACGGCATGCAAGTGTACTACAGATACTACACAACTTGACAGATGGTCAGATGGATGGACTAACGGACGGACATACAAAAATTAAATTTTAATGCGCTATAATATTGCATTGTACAGATGCAACAGAATCGCTTATAGAATACACGTTATCTGCTATAGTTTGAGTAATGAGCAAATTCTTTTAAAAAACACAAGTGTTTTCAATTTACGTAGTATTGTATATACACCTGTCCTTCGACCAATTTGACCCATTTCCAGCACCAATCTGCGTGCAAGAATTTCTAATGTGTCTGCCAAATTGGAAGTCGCTAGCTGGATATTTGCGGCCAGGAGAATGTTTACAACGGACTTTACACAGATGGACAGAGGGATAGACCAATAGTCGTCTTAAATCCATTCAAAATTTGATAATGATCAAGAATTTATATACTTTGCGGGGTATGTGAAACTTCTGTCTTGGCCTTACAAACGTTTTGACAGAACGAATAAACCTTTCATTCTTCGGTGATAGGTGTATAAAGAAAACATGATTCTTTGCTTATAGTGGGCTTATTTGCGGATTATTAGCGCCTACTTTTGCCCTGAAGTTTAAGGTAGATTTGGTTAGTAGTTCCAACAAGTAACGCATAAGTATCTGCTTTGGATTCTAATTAAGTTTACCCTATATCTTGCGTGTAATTATGGAGCGGAAGACGAACATTATCCAACGTGGGCTGTCGTCACCAATACGCAATGCTCAAGTTTCCCTTTCTTTAGCGAACTTTCTAACAATAATAGAGGAATTCCGAGGAATGCCCTGACGTATTGACAAATTTACTGCTAAGCAGGCGTATGTACGCAATAGACGCGAAAATGAATTCTTTTTTAAACTAAAAAAAAAAAACTTTTCCGATATTTCACATGTAGACAACTTAGATATTGCCGTCTGTATCATCTAAATTTCGGTTGTTTACAAGCAGTCATTAACTGCTCTATTGCATTCTTATTGTGTTTTAAAATGAAAAAAAATGTAGTTGGCTTAGGGTGAAAATAAGATAAATGATAGAAGAATTAGAAGATGGTTTGCGAGGTTTCGAATTTTAGGACGATGAACAAAGACTATGAGCTTATCTGGTACATGTGCAGTAGGTACACTGTCTGCTATAATTGTTTCAAGTAGCAAGATGCTAATTGTTTCGCATCCCTAGGCGCCACAGTTTCTCCCCTTGCATAGGCGTCAATTCTGCAGTCACGGAAGTTATGGAAAGCTTTATTAGTAACATACATATTTCGTTTATAGCGTGCAATAGAAGTTGATAAAAAGTTTTAATCTTCTTCCAAAAGTTTTCTGGTCAGTTCTGTGTTGCTAAAATGCATGTTCTGTTCTTGTAAAAGATTACCTTTTATACCATTCACCCCTTGTGGTGCAAGGGGGTACTACGTTTGCGCGGATGTATGCAACACTCACAAGCACTTGAGACAATCCCATCTTATCTTATTATTATATATTGAAAATCACTTTTTGAATCGATCTAAACTTGTCTGTCCGTCTACCTGTTTTCTTTCCTTGTGTTCAACCTAGAAGCCACAATTTTTGAGATATTTTTATGAAATTCGACACACAGGCCTTTTTTGGCTCGAGCAAGAATGTTATTGGTAATGGTACGAATCGGAAAACTTTTCCAGGTACATCAAGTACTTTCTTGTGAAAAAATAATTGTATAAGCAAATTGGTGGTAATTGTATTAAGCAAAATGGTGTGGGGTGTTTAATGGTGGTCCGCATCCCACTATAGGGTTTTCTCACATGTTTCATTAAGGTTTGCAGTAACTTTAATTTCTATATTTGACACGTGACATTTTTGACATGTATTTTTAGGTGTGTGACGACAATTAAATAAATATAAATCGTAAAAATTTTCCTATATATTTTCTCGCTAAGGAATATTGTATTGTTCTCTTCGCACTTTTCGACAAACAAATAATACATTTTTCTTAAGCTCAAACCAGAACTCAGGTATTTTCTGTTTTGATTATGAGAATGTGCGTAACGACTTTCAAAGCGTGGAAAATTTCTCATATAATCTTTTTCGGCGCCCACTAGTTTCTCGTCAGTCTCTCTGCAAGACCCTATGGACCACGTCAATTTGAACCCGTAATAGTTCCTATAAGAAATTTATTTTACTTGATTTGTGATTAATAGGATCGCACGTTTTTCACCTTAAAAAAAATAAATAAAAAAAGTGCGTTTGCGATAAGATTTTATAGCCAAAATCGTTTTGTTTGCTTTATTAAACAAGTAAAAAGGCTAACTCGCGGGGTGATATGTAATAATCTAAACTCACACGCTGTTACTCAGATAGTGACTTTTCAAAATAAGCCGTCATATGCGGTAGTGGTTCAAATCAATCTCAATAACATTCATCCCTGACCCAAAACACGCCAGTCAAAATAGATCAATAGTTGAAACCTCAATCTTGAGCACTATCTGCCATCAGATAGATAAATGGGCAGCCGGACAAACAAGCTTAGACCAATTCACAAAGCGATCCAGAAATTGACTCTAAACCGATTACTCTCTCAACTCTCTTCAACATTCGCACAATACACTCTTATATCACAAGTGGTGCAAGACATAAAAATCGTACCCTACCATTGAATGCATGATTATAAATAGATGTGTGAAGAGAAGATGTGTGTGTTTGGTTAAAAAGTTCTTTTTTTAAAGTGAACTTATACCACTTTGAAAAATAACTTCTCATGTTAAGCGCTTGAAGAGACGCAGTCCTTATTTCTCACGTTAAGATAGAAGGAAAACATTAAAATATTCCTCTTGATCACAATGGAGAGAGAGTTTCAAGCAGATATTTGTCTTGGTCAAATATTTACGCCCGCAACTAATAGGAAGTTTTGGAAAAGTAACGAATATTGAGAACTTTGCCTGATGTGTAAACCATTGTGGACTCTCCCCATAAGCTGTAGCCATATCTTGTTCTAAGTTCAAGTGTTATTGAACTAACAAAGTTACAAACGATTGAATACATGCCAGGCATACGTCGCGGTAGAATTTTCGATAACAGAAACTCGTCTTTATTGGAAAAATACTTGATTTATTTTCTAGGTCAGTCTCTCATTAAATGCAAGGCAATATAATCGTTGTTGTGCTAAAGAATTCGATTCGGAAATGATCAAAAACTTCTTTTCAAGGTTAAGCAAGCAAGAAACACAAATGAAAAAAGAAAATTATTGTAAAATACATATGCAAAAAAAAAAAAAAAAAAAAGAAAAAAACATGAAACAATTACAAAATTGTAAAATTGAAATGATGCGAATAATGTGTGTGTGATGGTGTGTGTAAGTTTTGTGGAAAGATTAAAAACTGCAGTAACAGCATCGGCAAGAACACAATGCATCACCAATTTTTTCCCGTTAAAGTAATACATTATGTTTAACAAACATAAATTAAACAATTTACACATGTTTATACATGACGAGATAAATAGAAATAAATTGAAAATTCATGCAAGAAATCTACGATAGCAACAACAACAACAACAACACCAACAACAGCAAACTTGCCAACAATGAATATGAGTAGGTTGCAATACAATCGTATCGGTTGCAATATTTAGCGCTAAACTCATATGTTCTGTTGTTGCATGCAAACAACAATAATATGTGTTTGCACTCATGTCATGTCTTATATCAAGAGGCAGGTAGGCAGTGTATGCATGTATCGAAACCGTATGTCAGTGAAGTATTGAAGAATGAAATTTTTTCTTTTTCTCAGTTGCGCGGCGAAGAATATTCTTCTTCTCCATTGGTTTTAAAATTTATTACGTTTATCATCTATTGTATGCCTGAACTCACACCAAGTTTGTGTTTCAGGCTCTAAGTGTATGCGTACCTCTGTCGCTTCTTTGGTTAGTTTTTATGTAGAGTTTATTTATATTTTTTATTAGATACAAATTGATTGTAAATAATTGTTGAGTCAACGCATGCAAAAAACACGAAAAGAAAAACAACAACAATAACAAAAACAATGGCAACAATATGGGAAATTCGTATGACTGAAGTGTGTGTACGATGTGTGGGAGATATTTAATGGATTTATTAACTCTATTAAAATATTACAAATGACATTTACATATAATCGCAGCTTTTTCATAATGCAAAAATATGTATGAATATATGTATGAAATATGTGACATTTTCTAAAATTAATTCCGTTGACAGGAAACTTTTAGTCACACTTGTTTTTACATTTTGTTTTTACTCTCATTTAGCGAGCGACTGCTAAGTTGTTGACTGTCATATTGTTGCCTTAATAATTATACGCCCTTTCACTTAGCGTTTCTAGGCTTGTAGGCTAGTGTATCAAAGTCTTTAGCACCTTTGTTATCGTTGGTTAACTAATCGTTTGTAATTTGCCAGGAGGAATTATGCCGTTTCATTATTACATTGGATTTATATATAGATTCCTTTCACCTAAAATGTAAAGCAGGGAGCAAAAAATTCAAGCAGTTAAACAAAGTTTTAGATATCATGATACGTGGAATCGACTTGGCTCACATGTTTATATCATGTAGTAAAATTACTCTAAAAACACTATAGTGTGGCAATGAAAACCACTACATACCCCACATCACCCAACAGTTATTGACTTTACGACATTTTAAAATAAAACCTTATATGGGAAGTGTGCGAAAAACTGTTTCTACCCGAACCACTTTCAGTAGTATTTGTCTTTGGGCTAAAAAACCTCAAGAATGACGGCCTGTAGACTAAAAGAAAGAAAACTAAACGGACAGACGGACAGATGACATTAGAGAGGAAATGGTTTTTAATCGATCAGGTTAATAAAAAAAGTTGATTCCATCTTAAGTCCTTCTGTGTTTGGCATACATCCGTACAAATTGTATTTACCCCTGTACGACAAGTTGTGTGGAGTATAAAAATGCTAAAGAAAATAAAAAAATCGTAATCTTATATTCAAGCTGTGAAAGCCTTCTTGCTATAAGAAAACCACAGCAGCGACTATAGCCGCAAACCGTTTATATAATACAAAGTGATTGGCGAACGATGCATAAAGAAATTTAGTTACAATTTGTTGTAAGCAAAAACGACGGGAAATTTTCCTTTTTTTTTATTGTTTATTTTTTCGCTAACCAATTGGTTTAGCGCCATATAAAATGCACAGAAGAAATTCATTCATTCTTAACCACTCACATACACTCAAACTCAATAAATGCTTATGAAGAACAAAATCATCAGCTCACTTGCTGGGTTTGATCATAAATAACAAGGTAGACCAAGAAATATTTGAAAATAAGAGGCAGAAGAATCTAAAGGACTGTTGTTACCAATAGCAGTAGTAGTGCTGTTAATTCACTGTCGTATGATTGCTTTCTCTTTCATTCTTATTATTTGTATGGGCAATCACACTGAAGCTTAGTCGGTTAGTCCACTCATTAATGGTTAGCTTTGAAAAGCGGGTTTCGTAACGTAAGTTACAACTACGACTGCTTTTGTTTGGCGAAAAAAAAAAATTCGGTCCCTTGGCTATGAAGCTGGCGCTGTTTTGACGATTGCCTATTTGAATATAGGGCGGCTATCATGTACTGCAAAGGTACAACATCGGTCAAAGCTGTAAGTTTCGAAGGGCTTCATACCGTTCTGTTGAAAGCATGCATCGGTGAAACTTGTAAGACAGTATCCCAGACATCTTCTTGCAATCCGCAGGACAACGACAAGCGAAAAGATTTATTAAATCTTAAAGTACAGCATTTAAGCTACTGGGACTAAAAAGGAGCAAAATACGATTGGTCGCCGGGTTCTAAATGCGTCAAAATCAGGTATCATCTGAAAAATATGGATATCTTCGATACCGAACATACAAGGCTTGTTTAGCAAACTGTTCATGGCGCCAGACACCATATGCTGCTCCGAACCAAAGAAGTCTGTCGGATGCTTAAGAATCCTAAAAACTAAAGGATAAGGGGCATGGGCGAGTAGAATAGATCTTTTAGATCGCGCTACTGATTGCCTAATCCTGTTACAATTCGAGAGAAAAGAAGTTCAAAAAGTGCGGATCTCGTATGCGATGATGATGATGATGTTGAGTGTTAAACAATAAAATATTTTGTTAGTCTTGCAATTATCGCCCATCGACCGGTTTCAGTTCAGTCTAAGTCTACTGTGTCATTAAGTTGTACTCTCCACTCTCTTGAAGTGTAAATTCCTTCGTTTCTCCTTGCACAGGGAGAGAGAGAAAGAGAGAGAGAACTTCTTCATCGAATCCTTTTCGAAACTAGAAAAAAAAACTCTGGGGGCATGGTTTCGACTGGTTTGAAGAGATAAAGTCGATTAGAAAGATGTATTTCCATAAATGAATGTAACGGAGCATTGATGGGATGGATTACTGAAGATGACAGGAAATTTGGTATAGATGTCAAATGGTGTATTGCCAGCCTAAGAAAGAGAAACTACTTGCGTTTAGTTACATTTACTCTCTGATCTATTTATTAGCTAATATTACTACACTTTCGGCACAGGCTTCGTTACCAGGATAAGGAACAGTGGGTTGCTGCACGGGGGCTAATGTTGCAGAAACTAAATGAAATTCTTGTCCATATACACCATACCCACCAGGCATCACTCTTGCTGATCATCACAGTTCTTCTATCACTCTCGTTCACTTTGCGTACAGAAAGCAAAACCCTCTAAGGCCAAGATGTCGTGGAAAATGCTTTCCAAAAGTTTATGGATTATAAAGGGCGTTGAAGTTCTACTTTAATGGAAACTTTAAACTCTTTACCTGTTCCAGTTTTCATTAATAAATTTTTACTCTGAGGTAAAAAAATCGTCTTAATTAACTTAACGGAGTTTTATTTCTGCTGTGCACAGCGCGTCTTTTGCATTTCGCATCGCATCAACTATTAACTATGTGACGGCGACTCCAAAATATGAATCATAAGCAGATAGTTGTATCATTGCACAACATTAAAACAGCAACGGATATCCATACACACACACTTACATGCATACCAGAAATATTTTGTTTCGTTTAAAATACAATTTAGTGAAAAATCTGTGTTTGTCTTAATCGCGGTAAAGCTGCATTTTAATTCAATCTCTTGTGCATATATGCTATTATGCTTGTTGCTGCTGTTGTTGTTGTTGTTGTTTTTTTTGCTTTTTTCTTTCTATAATACTGACATCAACAATTAGTGGGTGTTTTATTTTTTCTAGTTTTGTGTTTTTTTCTCTTCTGATTGCGTTTTGATATTCTGCATTTTTCCACTATACGCTGCTCGCATGCTTTTATGCACAGATGTCTGTGTTTATAGCCGATCTTCAATTCAGCTGAGAATCGGCTAACATTTATGGTAAGAGTTAATAATTTTTATTATTGTTTTTTTTTTCTTTTTTTTTTGTTTATAATTTTAAATCATAATTTTACATAACATCGCTGTCGAGTGCGAGTGTGAGTGTGAGGAAAAAAGATTGGTTTGGCATTTACCTTGGTAACCTCAAATGTCTGCAATATCTGTGTGTGTAATGAAAACGAAATAATAATAATAGCAACCGGTGTAATTGTAACGTCATTCAAGATTAACTACATATTGTATATGCATATGTGTTATGACTGTTTGTAATCACTTCAAATGACTGATGGTTTTATATAAATAGCTAGCTAGCTAGCTAGCTATCCGTATACAGGTAGTGTGTACATAAACGGTAAATATTTCTCTTTTTGCTGTTTATCTTTTAACTGAGCGCGGATTATAATTTATGAACGTAGTGTGAAATTTACCAAAAATTACACAAATTCATATTTATGTACATATATATATATATGTAATTATTTCTATTTATAATTACGTAAACATTTGAAAAGAAGATTAGCAGGAGATTTCTTTACCTGATGTACGTATATTGCAATTTTGAAAAATTTTACAGGTGCGAATGGAAGACGCCGGTGTACTTATTTTGTCATTGCATTCGTAAACGCCTATAAATAAGAGAAAATGGGTTTGTATTGTAGGGCAAGTTTGGGGCATTTTTTGGTCATGTTCCTCTCTGTATTCCCATATCGACTTGACTCTAATTTCATTTAACTTTCGTTTAACCGCCAATCCCAGAATCCGCTGTATTGCCGTCTGCACGACTGTCAATGTCCATAGCATCTATCAGTCTGTCTGTCCATTCGCCTATCCGTTCATTCTTCTACGCCTCTAGCCATCTATTCACCACTGCATTTATTTTTCTGCCAACAATTCCTTAATTCTTTGGTCCGTGGATGTGTCTGTTAACTCTTCTAGTCATCCATTTGCAGGCACGTACAAAGAGCCACAGAGATAATTTATAGGCCACTTCATGTAATCGTCCGCCTATTCTTCCATGTAAATATCAATCCAATCGTCTGTTGCTTCTTTAACTAGGCGACCATTGGCTTGCAATTCCGAGTGCTTATCCATTAATGTTTGCATATTTAACCGCATATCTTTCTACTTACTTCTCTAATTATGCGATCGTCCACTTGCCCGTTAATTTATTTAATATTCTTTTACGCGTCTGGCCGTCTATCCATTTACTCGCGTCCGTTTATTCGCGTACACATCCATCTTTATATCAGTACATCACATATTTTTTCTTTTATCGCAACTCTGGGGAAACAGAGTTGCCGCCGTCCGTTTTCTACTCATCTAATGATACGTTCGTTCTTCTATCCGTCTCTACGTCTTTATATTTTTCCATTTCTCCGCCCATTCGTATGTATATAAGGGAGTCTGTCCATCCGTCCATCCATCTGTTCATTCGTCTGCCCCACCTGTTCAATTGATTACCTACCTATCCATCCGCGCAGAACTACAAAGGTCTTTCAGTTTGTTTGTACCGCTTCCTGTCATTACAGTGTCCGCATCTCGAAATCCCATGGAACGAAAGTAGGAAGTATTCTACTCTAACTATTTTCGTGAAGTTGAACGTATATCTGATTACATCTTGGAATGGCGCTAGCAGTTAGAAAACTGGGATAGTTAGGAAAAACATTGTAATTAGACTCGCTAATAATGTACGACTTACAAGATAGGTGCCTTCGAGATCTTTTAAAATTTCATGTTAAAAATTTTTTTTGTTCAAACTTCTAACTCGGCCACAATTAATAATTCGAATAATTTTGAGTGGCTTCAGTTTCTTATCACGCTCCATTGTAACCTGATGAGTGTACGGACTAAACAATTTGTCTATAGTCCTCTATAGATGTACTTGTGGTATTAAATTCTTCCACTAATATGTAAATATGTATACGCGTTAGAAGCTTTTATTTATGCGATAAGCTGAACACTTGTGCGCACTAGAGTAATGAGCTAATCTGTAGTCAGTTGGCATATTCGCGTATAAGATATTAGGTAATTTTTCAGATTACTGTCGAATTGATTCTCGTACAATGCTGCTTAAAATAACTCGCGATTATACACAATCATTTTTACGGGTTAAGATTACGAATTAAGGGTTAACGCCACTTTGATAACTTAAATTAAATAAAAACATAATCGGCTAACGCTTACCACTAAATATGGTACAGCACTTCGCATGACAAGATTCTTCATTCACTTTCATGATAAAATACGACAAATTATAGGTTGAGTCCATGTAAAAGTATACTTCGCGAGGAGGGGGGACGAAAACTTGGACTAATGCTTGGATTCAGTTCCGGCGAAATTAATTTTTCTATCAAATACCTGATTATCGTTCAGCTTCTTTTGTCGTAAATGCGAAAAATAAGACTTTGATGATACATGAAGTACATGAGTACTCTTAATAGGAGCTGGGGTACAATATATACCTCTATTCACGTCTTACGTGTCTTACGTACGTCTTCACGTCATTACACTTGATTATTAACTAATTCTCAATGGGAAACGTTACAAATTAGACGGGTGTGGTGTGTAAAGGCTTGCTTTTCGAAGCAACTTTCATATAGGAGGGAGTTTCAAGCATCGGCCCATCAGGTACAAAATTTTCACTTCAGTTATTATATAACTACTCATCGATTTTTGTCGAGAAAGTTTGGTAATTGCAATTTTTCTCTTACAATGACTTTTTCAAAGCAAGGTGTAATATGAGGAGTGGTGGCCGGTAGCTAGTCCCTTTGCAACAGCATCAGTCTTTAAGTCAAAGGTACTGAATTTCGTCGAAATATCTCAAAAATTACGATTTGTAAGTTGAACACAAAACTACGTGGACAACCATTTGATGGACGAACAGACAAATATGCTTCAATCGGTTCAGAAAATAATTCTGAATCATTCAGTGAAATGCAAGGTGTGTCTATTTTAAGTCCTTTTGGCATGTTGCATATATCCTCACAGACTTAATGTACCCTCTACCACAAGTGCTGCATATTTCATATTTCGACAAATTTTTTTTTGGTGCAGGGAAATATGATAGAATGTTCATTCAGAAGTATCTGTTAAACCAACAAAACAAAAAGTTTTTGAAATATTTAGTGTGGCGGTCGTTAACTCTTAAAAAAAAAAAAAAAAACTCAATTACTATATGCATGGGCTGCGTGTGCGATGGGCATCCAGAATGTACTTCAAGTCCTCGCTTTTTGTTTTTGGTTGCTGTAGGGCAATTTGTACTTAACACAGTTCCCTAACACTTCTTTTTCTAACAAAACTGTTCATACCTTTATAAGTTTATTAATAGCAATTAACATTTCATCTAAATCTTTGTTGAATTAATTCATAAATTAATTAAGTTTGTAGTAAGGCGCGATTCGATTCATCAACATTTACTGTAAAGTAAGTAATTAGTGTGCATTTAATAATTAATTTTTTGTGGCCATAAAATTTTCTTTAACAAGTTTACGATTTTATGCAAATTACGCCTTCACATTTATGTCACATAAATTTAAGATGACTAAGTGTAATGGCCATCTGTACACCCATCAAGCAAAAATGGTCGCGTATTAAAGTTGGCGTTGATTTTGCAATTTGCGGAATTACAGATAAGGGATTCCATGAAGCAATCAACAAGAGATTCTGGATGGATTTTTTACGTTTAGTGGCGTGGAGCAGGGTTAAAGGGGGCTGCTCTGCTTTTTATTTGCCTAAAGTAAGTACGTGGTGTTTATCTCAGTTCAATGCGCCACCACTTTTCAAAATACCGGAATCCCACCTGAACTATTGCTTGCCGAAAGAAAGGAAAAATTCAAGACTGACATCCTCCTTTAATAGGTTTTTCATGTGGATAGTGAAATAGCGTCCTCCTTGAAGTTATAACAGTGTAAGTGTTTTATAATACAATTATTATAAAATACATATGTAAGCGGATGCCATGTGAACGCAATAAAACTTGGTTTTATCCGCCTGAGTGGCCGAGTAGGCAAAGAATCGGGACTAACAACTCAGTGGTCGTAGGTACAAATCTCAGGTGCGATAGAATTTCCAATAAAGCCGCTAGCTTTCGATGCTAGTGCCTTAAGATTTTAGTCTTCAATTTTTAATTATGATAAAAATATGAAAATAATGATCATTTAATTTTTACGATAACAAGATAAGTCGACCACATCATTGTGGCACAGAAGAGAGATGGCTAGTTTGAAGACGGCTTCAAAATTAGGGAAGAACGTACAAATTTAGTGCTGTACCGCTAGGTCGATTCCAAAGCTTTATACAAATGCTTTAAGCCCCCAAAAAAGTGCAGAGAGACGCGGAGCAATTAAGAAAACTTCTCCCGCTTCCAACAATCGTATGATAATGTCAGCAAAGCGAGATTCATTCAAGCCGTCTGGAGTAATTGCCAATGAAACTTGGCAAGTTGTATCATCCCGAACTCGTTCGTCAACGATTATTAGGTGCCACTCTACCAGGAAACCACATTTAAAAACACATTTAAAATTAATTCTATATTTTTTTTTTAAAACAATCAAATAATCAACAAACTCTATTAGATCAAGATGCCGAGCGCTAACTCTATTAGACCAAGATGCCGAGCGCTAATTTTATTAAACCAAAAACTTCATATTGCATATACAAACAAACAAATTATTTTATTTATTCTGATTAAATATAATATTACTAATTAAATCAAACAATAAATAATAAATATTAAATGTAAAATTTAAATTTTAATTACTTATTTAATACTAATTTCCCAGCAAGTATGGTTCGGAAAGTTTCTTTGCTCAGAAAAATCTAGAGTAAGAAGGAAAGACATTGCTTTAGCCCGCGAAAAAAAGTAGAGGAATATACTCTAGAATGACGAAACGACAATTGCGTCACTTTTGCGTTTTTGTATGTAGGCTAATTTTGCTGTCCATCTGGAGACGTGATATTTTTGAACTGAACTTCTTGTTATTCGTACTTAACGTAACGTAATACAGAAATGTTCGTACTGCATGAATAAAAGACAGATAAAAAATATAATAAGAGGAAAAGGGAAAACAATACGCTCCACAAACACAAAACCCCAATATATCTATCTTTCTGTCCATAAGTTTAAGTGAATAATAAATAAAATATCATGAAACACTCGAAAATTGTTATACGTTTTCAGTAAAAATCTTTGCGAAAATTATTTTGCAATAAATGGGGGCGATCTTGCTCGGTACGCATGCTAGCTTTTCGTAAACGCAAACGTGAAGTTTCATTTCTTTATGGTGCATGCGATTAGAGATATTTGCCAAACGCACATTATCGGTCTCAATTGTAGTTCACTCGAAAATTTTGAACCAGCAACGATATTTTAAGACACATACATTGACGAACGTGAAGATCAAGCCACGCAGAGAATGACTATAATATATACTCATGGTTTCGCGCTCTTTTCTCTTTCTCTTTAAACCTGGCCAACGACTTAAGAGACTAACTCCCCTAACACGGTGAAAGGTCAGAAAGAAGTGAGCAAAGAGATAGAAAGTGGCTCCAGCTTAGAGGGTGATATATGCCCGATCGGTAAACGTTATGGCGTTACGCCTATTTCGGAGTCGCGACTCTTATCTACTCAGCTATGAGGCAGCATAATGCACTGCTTTTGATCCGTGCTCGCTGACACATACAATCATAGAGAGTCCTCCCTGGGGTAGAGCAAAATAAGATGACTTTTGAAGGATTACCATCAGGCATCAGTTTGATTAGCATACATTAGATAAGTATTTTCAATCGTAGAAAAGTTGTGTACCTCTCCAAACCCGCAGTGTTTGACGATCGCCAAAAAACTTCCCATGCCAATGTCTCAAGAACTTTTTACAACGTCATTACATTCGAATGATCATTCACTCATGGTTGTTAGTTCGTATATAAATAATCTTCAACTGTGCGTGTATAACTAAAAAAGTTATTTCCGCCGCAAAATCCTTCAAAACAACTGCCTTCTTTTCGGAAAATCCGAATTTTACTTTACAAGTACTCGTGAAGTTAGAAACTTTGGTTTGTTATATATAAGCAAATGTCCCTACGTAAATAAAATCGAAGCTTTATACCTTATCGCTGGATTGTCCTCATTTGAATGGCTTTAAAGTCCTGTAAGCAAGTAATCGATTTCCTAGATATGTAAAATCTAGTATAGACGAACTAGTCCTTGCTTGAGCTCCCTAAAGTTTTATTTTATTACCGCCTGTACAGAGAAGACTAGCTGTGCACTGTTTTTTCAACATGAAAGAAACGGTTGATGGATTCGCATCAGTTAGAGAGTCGAGGGTATCTCGAGTGATCTGTCGAGTGATCTATCGCTTACCATTACTGCAAAGCTATGTTTGAATGGAAAGGTTATCCAAAATTCGGTTTAAACCGAATTGTTACTTTCAATAAAACTCATTTCAATAAAAATTATAAAATTTATGAAATAAAAACGAAACAGATTTTTCATTAATTTATTACATAAATTAATTTTTTCAATTAAAAAACAAATACTTGCTTATAAAGTTGCGATAAATTTAAATCGTTTTATTTATTTATTTATAAAAGAAGTGGTAGACCTTGTGAGAGATTTCATTATGAAAATGTACGAGTTTGTGTAACATTAGAATAAATCAATTAAAATTTCTCAAAATAATTAACTGATAAACATAAATTGAAAGAAATGTCATTAAAAACTCATAACATTTTTTTTTTTTTTTTTTAAGAATTTGAACCAAATCGGAAATCGCATAAAACTTAACCTTTGTTAATAAAAAAAAAAGTCGAGAAGACTTGGTGGCAAGCAGTAAAGCGTAAAAAAAGAGTACAAAAAATCAAATGCACGAAATTGTTGCGAATACACACACTCGTAGTGCAATAACTAGATAGTAATTCGTATACGTGAAATAGCAACAACAATAACAACAATGAAAATAACTCGTGCAACAAGAAGAGCACCAAATACTCTGCGACACAGTTGTAGTAGTAGTAGTAGTAGTAGTAGTAGCAGTAGTTGTAATAGATGGAAGTCACTCACAGTCACAGGCAGTTGCTTACGATGATGATGACTTCACCATAATTTAAAAATTACATCAAAAATTGATGCGATTACTGAAGACCAAGAATACTATATATTATATACGACACGACAGTTACGACCACGCACATTATATGAAACAACAACTACATTTCATGTTTTTTTTTGTTTTCTTTGCATTATTAAACCGAAACGAAAATTGAGAACACAAAATGAACCTTAAGGCCTGGGCTAGAGCAGCAATGAAATTTTTTTTCAAAATTAAGCGAGGATTTGCAAACGATTAGATTTATTCTGAGTTTAGCTCATTTGTTGTATACCATAATGTTTGTGAAGTTGCAGCCGAAAGCCGAGTCAAATATTTTGGATATAACGAGTTGACGCTCGTTATAATGTAATCTGACCCAATGTGACTTTACTGCTACATCAAATGCAAAACAACATACAAAAAACATACATACATACAACAACACGATTGCTGAACACGGTTTCCAATTGAGTGCTAGAAATATTATTATATTTATTTATATGTGTGCATGTGTGTGCTTTCGCGGCTAGTAGCACCTAATTTTTTTAATTCAGGTTTATATGCATTTATTAAAAATGCCTCATTTGGTGTATGTGTATGTGTGTGTGTGTGTGTGTGTGCTACACTTGCTGACGGCGTTTGTTTATTGCTGCCATTGTCATTATGCCATTCTCTTTACTTTATGCCATTAAACCATTGTTTTTGTTTATTCCCAGAGACGCTCCCACATACAAATATCTTGAAAACGATACATTTTGTAGCAGTGCTAAATAGATAATTTCTATCCTACCAGAAGATACATTACGATAGTCTTCCTACGTATGAAAACGCAGAAGAATGATGATACACTTTGGTGACTTTGTGGGGCGACTTAAAGACGCCGATAATATATCGAACCTAGTAATAGAATTAACGTTCAGTAGTGGAATCAAATTTGAAAGAAAATATTAATTTTGACAATCCTTTACACTTATTGGAATACTTCATATATTCGTGGTTAATCAATCCGAAATTGTATATAAGCTTCGCTGTACCGCTTTGTTTTCCTCTACTAATTTCATAACAATAATACGTCAAATTAGGCCTCACGCACAAACGGCTTAACAAATAAACTGTGTGAACCAACTGAGAAGAAGCGAGAGGTTTGATTTTTAAACGAGCTTCTCAGTGATTTTCACCGTTCGGAGTCACGTGTGACAATTTTGATGAATATTTGGAGTAATGTCAATGAACTGCTAATAATGGATTAATGAATAATGCACTAATGGTTGATTGCCCTTTAACCGCGAAAAAAGTTGAGATATTAAGCGTTTACGTCCTTGCTTTCCCTTACTCAAGCCTAATGTTGGTGGAACGGAGAAGTTGGTTTGCTTGCGAATTGGTTTACTATTATTTTATTTCACTTGTTGAAAATTGCACTCTGTTGCCACGAAGAGGATTAGTTTTTGCAAGAATGATTATACAGAAAAGAAAAAACTTTTCACGTTTATTTAGTAAGCTAAAGCAATGTTCTTCGCCAATTTTTATCAAGTAGTTTTCGAAGTTGGTCTTATACTAAAGATCATTGGCTGCCTAGTTTGTGTTGCATACAT
Organism: Glossina morsitans morsitans; assembly: GCA_001077435.1. Classification (NCBI taxonomy): domain Eukaryota; kingdom Metazoa; phylum Arthropoda; class Insecta; order Diptera; family Glossinidae; genus Glossina; species Glossina morsitans. The sequence continues at coordinate 38,660 of CCAG010006227.1, forward strand.
CTGCACAAACTTAGTATACCCTTACTTTAAATAGTGTTTAGAGCATAACACGTGAGAACATTATAATAGCCTTGCGCCTTGATCAGCTTTTGACTGTCATCACTGTATGATGATCAACTCCATCGACATGCATTGTCAATTCGGTCTTTGTGGTGACTAAGGCAAATGCTTGAACAAAAATTCAAATCGTTGCCTATTATTTTGGTAATGTAGCAGGTTTTTCCCCGAAGCGTACGTGAACCACAACTTATAAGCAAATTCCACAGCGCAGAAGCCATAACTTACCCCTCTTCGTGTTTCTCAGAGGCGGGTCGATCTTGGGCATAACATTACAATTTCTATAAAGAACAGACCTTTTCAGCCTGTTGCGACCATCTCCTTTTGATCCAATATCGCATCCTTCTTTAGAATCAACAGTTTTAAAACCATCTAAAGCTTGCTATTTTTATACAGAATATACAGAAGAGATCTTGTAATGTGCATGAAATGAACAGTAGATCATACCCCAAGTAGATGGACCGCCATTCCTCCTCCTCTATAGGAAATCCCAAAGATCGGAAGAACTTTGAAGTGTAAAGTCTTGAATATTAACTTTGAAATTAGGTTTGATTCATTCATAAACAGCCCGACAACTGATAATTTTGTAAACTAACCGAATAAACCGATTCCTCTTCGAATGTCTTGCTTGCGTTAGAACTTAGTAAAGCTGGGCATTTTTTCTTATGAACGCTGATACACATATTGACAATATGGACGTCCAAGTTTTGTTTTGTGTCTGCGTGCTTGCATACCTGTGAACAAATCAAATTTATGTTCAAAACTATTGTGCGGCTAAGAATGTGCGACTAGTGCATGCAACATGCTCGCTTTTAATTTCAAATTTTAGGATTTTTTCAAATTTTCAAATTACTTGCACAAGTAAAAAAGGAGAAGAAGACGTATGTATGGAGAGAGCCAGATAAGTCGGTGTAAGAGGAGATTTCACCATTGTAACTGGAGGGATAAATGTGATCTAGAACTATTTTCCCAGTTGGACATTTTCAACTTTATAAAGTGAGGACTAAAAATGTGCACTTCATCAACTCGATCGAACTCAACTCCAGTTCTCTTCGCTCCTTACGACTTGTTCTGCTAGAGAGCTTAACCAACTTTATTTATCTTACAATAAAAGAAAAGCTCTTTTTGATGCCTACTTCCCATTAGATGATAATGATCAGCCAACATCTCTGCTTTTATGAAAAACATTTATATCGATAACCTATCATTTCTAAGTGGTTTCGGAAATTTCCCATAAAAGGTGATCATCACTTGAGGAGAAAAAAAAAGAAAAAAAGAAAAAGAAACCAACAAACACACCCGATCTTAACATGCTTTTGTTTTAACTGACATTCCGCGAAAAGCCATAAAGCAAATGATTAATTGCTTTATATTGAAAATTGATAAAAAGAAAAAAAAAAAAAATGCTAGAATAACGTCTTCACGGTGGTACTGGGTGGGAACTGCACACACATTGTGCGAATTGGCAAAATTCATATTGTTTGTTTGTTCGTTTGTTTGCTTGTTAGTCGCTTGTTCTGAGACAATCAAATCAAATGATACTGACTGAGGCACTTGCTGCCTTTGTTATGACTGTCTAACTAAATATCATCGAAGATTAATGAAAATAATGAACAGCACAAAATATTTTTCCGATTTAGACAAGAAATACTATTCATAAATATTTGTTCGAAGTAGCATTTACAACCATTATTGGGTGGTTATGAAGATATTTTTCCATAAGATTTTTTTGATATTTTACAACATTTTTATTGTGCATTAGAGCAAATTAAATGTTAATATTAATGTTAATGTGTTTTTAGTTTCTTTTTAATACGCAGCAAATGTTGCCAAACAACCCTAACAGCTAAAAAGAATTTCAGCAAAGTTTTTTTTTTTGGGTTCGCTAACATAAGATCTTAGAATATTGGATTTTTCATATCCATTGTAACAATTAGTGGCGTTCCTCAGAGATGGTTTGCTTAATGCTAAATACACTTCACTCATGTCTCTCTTTCTTTTCATGTTATTCTATTTGTTTATTTATTCATTTAGTTTTTTTTTTTTTTTTCTTGATTAACGGATTCATGGGCATAGCTTGACGGCTTATGTTCTTCTATCATTTCTGATATTCTCACATTCGAGTCGAACAGAATCTAGACAAAGATTAATGCCTTTTTCCCCCTTTTGACTAGGTATAGAGGACACTCCCTCCTTGGTTGCTCAAATAAAAAAAAAAAAATTTTGTCAAGTTTGAACATAGACACACATAGCAACGAAAAAGGTGGAAAAATGTGAGCTAAAAACCTTTTTAGCACTCATTGCCCATGAATAAAATTAATCCGAATTTTAACAAGCCCTTCTAAATTGTGAAGATAGGTGTTATCGAAGAGCTGACATACTTGCAAATGAAAAAAAAGTTGTGCTATTACTAGCATGTTGAGTGTCCAAGAGTCGCCTTTAGGCTGACATAAATTTTGCAGTCATCTAAAAATATATTTTTTTTGACAAGTGGGCCAATATCAGTTATATATGCATTTGTCACTTACAAAAACTAGAATTCTTGTAAATTATACGAAATCAAAGATTTGTTCTTTTAATAAATACGGCCGTCAAAAAGGATTACATGATGATATTACGCAGCCGGTTGTTATAAGAATTTTTTGCTTTAATAATGCTTCAATCGTGTCAATAACATTGAAATAAACCTTTAAAAGCGTCCAATTATTGGTAATCTTATAACAGGATTTTTATGCTCACTGCCGAAGGTTGGTGGCATATTAAATTTCTTGTTATGCTTATCACATCTAGAGGTAGACATCAGAGGGACTTTACAAAATATTTATGTATTTCTTCAGCGTAAAATTCATAAGGCGATTTATCAATGTCTGTCCCTCCGTCTGTTCGTTTTTAAGTGTCTGTTTTAAGTGTGCTGTTGTTTGGCATTGTGTTGCTTGCTACAATTAAATTAATTTAACGGTTAAAACAGCTAATGATTTGTGTTAGCAGATATCTTCCTCAAATCTGTTTCACATATTTTCAGGTAGCGAGCTCTAAATTCTTCCAATGTCAATGCGACTTATGTCATATAAGATTGTCTGAAGGAATACACCACTTTTTAACATCTCTGAATTACATTTGAGTATAAAATAACACGATATGAAAAACAACTCAATGTACGTTTGCTTATTTTTCCGGATTTATTCGTCTTTTTTTTACACCATTTTTTGTGCAAAGGTATAATTAGTTTGTGAAGATGTCTGTCTGTTTGTCCGTCTTGTATTCTTATGTTCAACCTACAGGTCCTAATTTTGGAGATATTTTGATGAAATTTGGTAGATGTGTTTGGGGCAAGGGTGATCGCTATGGTGATTCGTAGTCCACTATAGTGTTTCAAATTGTTATTAGATAACTAAAAAAAAAAAGAATAGCTTAAAATTATAAACTTTCAGAACATATGTTTGCTCTCTAATCAAGCCGATATCTTTACCCGTCAAGCCCTTTCCTATTCGGGTTTTCCAAGTTTTCTATATTTTTGTTACTACCACTACCATATTCGTGCTGTGCGCCGCTAAAGTCACTCCACTTCCACTGCGCCTAACGAACGCGTGCTTAGGTTGAATATACACAAGCGCCATCGCCATCCGGCTTATCACCGGGCTCAGACATATAAGGGACATGCTCCGAACATCTGGTCACAGAACCATTCGATATTTGAGAAATATTCGAAATTGAAACCACTGAACCCTATAATCCTGTTCTTAACAGAATATTAATAAAACGCAATTTGTTTAATTCTTTATCTGCAAACGGAACTACAATGGCAATGTTCGTTTTCTTACGGATGCAAAGTTAAAGAATTGATCAGTGTTGTAAAGCCATTGTTCTTAAGTAGAACTCTCATAAGCAGTTATAAAAATCATTATCACTGGCGCTAGCTACCAAAACGCATATTGAGTCTATTTTCTCGCATGCGATAAATAATGATTATAATTTCTCTTCATTTAAAATGATATTCTTTGCAATCACTGCTCAATCAAAAGATAAAAACTAAACTTATCTGTCGGCTATTATCATATAAAACTGTTGGTTATTTAAAATTATTTTCAACAATCAAGGTGATCCATACCACATCAGACGCCTGCGTTTAGGCTAATTGCTTAAATTGTAATTATTTAAAGCTCACTAGATCGTAAAGTTTGAGAAATTCTGTCATAACACAAATGTTACTTTACAACTAATTGTTTTTTTCCTCTTCCTCTTTCACAATAATATAACATACCTTAAGGCTGCTAAAAAACTTTAATGAATGCGAACGCAAGTTTGTTGCTTGAGTCTTTTATTAAAATTAAAGTAGTAAGAATAAAAAAATAACAACAACGAACTTTCAAATGGCTTTGTAATCAGTCAGAATATGTGGAAAACGAACGTGGAATCTCAATTCAATAAACATTGTAATCGAAATAAGAGAAATAGATTGAGTTTAATGTTTTTGGAAGGTGTAAACAAAGTTATTGCCAATAGAAATGAAACGTAAAAATTGGTTTCGATTACGAATGCATCCCTGTCTACAAATAAAAATTAATACGTTGACTGTCACGTCATTTCACGAATTCGGGTGACGCTCGATTTACTACTTATGGAGGAATTTCCTAGATATTGATTGAATGAAACTATTATTGTTATAATGCATGCATATTGCAATGAAACTATTATTGTTATAAAAGCAATAAAGGAACGGTGTGGTAAAAAGCTTGTTTAGAATATACAGTTTTAATAGAGTTAAAAATAGATTTTCAATTAAATCTATATAAATGGTGCTATATAGTGGTGTAAATAAGTATTTTCGAATGTCATAATCCATCTGATTATAAGCCAATTGGGGAAATGTTAACAGCATTACCTCCTCTTTCTGATACGCTATATATACGGGAAGTCGAATACCTGCATACAACCGGCAAGTTATCTCCTGTCAAGGTAAGAAAAATACAAAAATTCCGTTAGGGGAAATTTTCAATTCTTAAAGCACATATGGCTTTCTTCACATAAGTAAGACTGTGAACTAATTATAAAACATTTCAAGCCAATCGAAGGAAAATTGAAGGAGCCAGCTGAGCACATTAAGCTTTAAAAATATCATGAAATTAGTTTTTAACCATACGGTTACGATCGGCAAATCGAATTTCGGGCATTTCATAAAATTTGATTCTGTTTTTGTCTTCTGTATTAGTTTTCACTATTATAGAGAGTTTTTCAATCCAAAAAAGAAAAAAAATCCTTAAAAACAAACTAAAATATAACACTAACCTAGTTTCGAACCCGACGTCACGGTCATCAATGACAACCCCTTGCCAACTATACCATCAGAAATAATTGATATAACGTTTTTTGTAATTTCATTCATTTTTGAAGAAAAATTACTTACGTTAACACGGTTACCATGTAGCTTAATGGTTGGTATGTACGACACTCAGCTGGAAAACAAGGTTCGATTCCTGGTGCGGTAAACCGTGAATTGTAATTTGCTACAAATATATAGGTGTGAGTTCTATGCAGATTTTGTGCGTTAATGCATTTGTATGCTTGCAGCAATTCCAGATCCCAAACTCAATTCCCTTTAATTCTTTTAAACTTTTTTATATCCATCAACAAAGTATTCATTTTGTCAAAAGATTTGTAACATCCAGACGAAGGCCTCAGAAGCTCCATAAAGTATGTACATATATTCTTGATCATATCAAATTGTAACCGACTTAAGCACGTTCTTCTGTCAGTGCATCTGTCCGTCCGTATATTGTCTGCTGTCAGCATTCTACATGGCGCAAAAAAGAAAAATAATAAAGTTATCGAGTTCCAATTTAACAGAAAGATCGGAGATTCTTCCATGCAGAAAAGGATTGAAATTCAGCCAAATCGACCGTAGAACCGACCACAGTACAACTGGCGGTGGTTTTTGTTTGTTACTTATAAGCCACAATAAATACGTAAAGTTGAAAGTATAGGCTGTCGTGCGGCACATATACAAAAAATGGAAAAAATCCGCCACATCTATTCAATATTACAGAGTATTAAAGTTTCATTCTTTGATCAAAACGTTTGCAGGACCCAGAAGAAAGCTTCAGAGGCTGTATAAAGTCTACATATTATTGAACAGTATCAAACTATCGGTGATATAAAAAATTCGACCGCGACCGAATATGATTTTCTTACTTGTTATAATTAATTTAGTGTCTTACGTATATTGGAAGGGTACATGTGAGGGCAAATTCCAAACACGTCATGGTGAAATTAGATTTTACTGCTAGTCTTCAGCCAGTCCTTTAGTACATATCAACAAACTAGAGTAGCGTCACGCGTCTGAAAGTTGTCATAACTAGTTTTGTATTTTTCATTCTTTTAGGACTTGAACTGTAACTGTGACTGACAGTTAGTGGCAGTTATGTAATTTTCTGTTTTTATGATTATAATTAAAGGATCAGTTTGTTTTATATGTGGATGCTTCACACTGTTTGTTTATTTCAATGTTTTTTTTATTGCGTTTCTTTTACTTCGCTGTAAATCGTAATTTACTGAAGATATTTTAGCAAAGATACAAATATCAAAAAGTGTATGCTGGCTTGGTGGGGTTGGGAGTGTATGCTGACGTTCTCATCGTTCAATAGTCATAGAAGGAAACAATGCACATTCTTATCAGAGTTATGTTCATATTGATTCAATTTTAGCATTCCGAAGAAATAGTTATAAGGAAACCACCCGCTCCAATATCAGTTTTATTATAATACAGAGCTGTTAAGCCCCGCAAGTTACACACAAAGAAATGCCTTAACTCGAATTGTTAATAACAACACACCTCGTTACTTAATATTAACTCTCACTTGAATTTTAATTCTAAGTTTAATTTTCATTCGTATTTGTTTTGCGCGTCTTTCGAACATTGAACGTAGTTTAGCATAAGTGAACTTTTTGGTGTGGAGCAAATTTAAATGGAATTTTAGACTCGAACGATCTATAGAAATTATGCAGAGGAAACACGAATGTATTCTGTATATATATATGAAGATAATTATTTCACAGAAGAATTTAAAGTAAATTTATTTATGCCAAGCTTTCTTTTGCTGAGGTAGTAAACCTTTTCACTTCCTAATGCTTGGGATCGAATCGTACTCTGTGGAGTTGCATCAGGGATCGGAAATAGAATTTAGAAAGTGTTATTGTAAAACTATTATTTTAACGACTAGTCTACCTGTGCGGTATTTTGTTGTTGATGTAATATTACGCATGCGTTAAGCATGAGTTCACTTATGATTGCACGAGATCAAGCGTTCGCTTACATTGGACGACTCATTTTTAAAGAAAAAACTGGATTATTTATTGCTGTTTATTTAAAAATTACAATTTCACAAAAGAATAAATGTTTCACTTTATGGCAATTTAGAGTTTTTTTATAAATTTTGAAGAAACTTTTCTAAATTTTTGAAAAATTGTTGTTACGTTCCCTTCGGTTTGAATGTTTTGTTTGTCCCTGTGTGGTTAATTTAACCCCGATAGCCACCGCCAAGATTCCAGTTAGATTGGGGACGACCACCCAGAGACCAACCGAAGCCATAACTACCAGATCCAGTGTTGCTTGGAACATAATCTTGGCTGTTGTAATTGCTTTGTCCACTTAAGCCCACTAATCCGGTTGGGCGTCCATAATTGTCTTGATAAGTTCCTTGAACACCGTAAGCACCTAGACCAACATTTTGGCCACCATAATATCCTTGTGCACCATAAGTTCCTTGATTGGCTTGACCTTGGCCGCTTTGTCCATAGCCACTTTGTCCGTGACCACTTTGTCCCTGACCAAGTTGCCCGTAACCGCTTAATCCGTAGCCGGCAGAACCGCTCTGTAAACCAAAACCTCCTTGGCCACCGTAGCCAGCCAAGCCGCCGTGACTGCTTTGACCACCGTAAACACCTTGCCCACCCAAGCCGCTATTACTTCCAAAGCTGCCGCTGCCGCTGCTATAACCCGAACCACTAGCTCCGAGATAACCTTGAGCAAAGAAACGTGCTTTCCGTTCAGTTTGATCTGAGTGAGCCTCACCAACGTCCGCTACATCCTGTAGCTCATCCTTTTCCACAATCGTTTTGCCATCGATAGCCACAGCTACTAACAGCAAAAATGCAGTGGAAGAGATAAATATCGAACGCATTTTACGTTATATTTCTATATGTTTTTTCGAATTAAAAAAAAAAATGTTGTTTGTATTCACTCCAAATTCTAACAGTTGACTGCGTTAATTGTCTTCCAGCGGTAAGCTTTTATATAAACTGTTGTTTACAATATCAACAAAATTAAATGTGGTTTTAAACAATTTTAACTTTTTATTATTATGACTGCCTGACTATGTGCGCTCTTCGCTCTTCGTATCCAAGCCAAAAAAAAAAACATAATAATAATAATAAGTATAATTATTCATGAGATATCTGCATTAATCATAACAGCAGTTTTATATATTGTACTTAAACCGATATACGAAAGTCTGTCTACCTTAAGGTTAATCATTAGCAGCAAACAGTTCTTTCTTTCGTATCGATGTTAAAGATAATTTCTCACGAAAGCATTAAAACAACGCTTGTAAAGTTTGGCTGCTATCGACCAATTGAACGCTTATGTAATGTGCCATGGTAGGGTGAATACCCTCAAAGAAGAGATTTCTTTGATACTTTCTTTATCAGAAAGCATTTTCAGACAATAGCCTTTTGACGTAATTAGTATCATCCATGAAATTCCAGCTAATTGAAAACCTTCATGTCATAATTAAAGCGAAGAATCAATCATTAAAGCGGAAAAAGAATACGTTTTTACGTTTTGCTCGTAAATGATTGAAAAGTAAAATTTTGGCAACTTTTTTTTCTTTGTTGGTTTTACTTTTGTAATTAAATTCATTTCGCAGTTAAATAGCCGTACGATGATAAGAGTTTTCGCAAGTAAAAACAAAACAAATAAGAAAATTATATTCAGTTGTGGTCGAATTTTTTATACTCAGCATCTTTATCTAAAAAAAGAAAAATAAATAAAAAGTATTAAAATCATTATAGCAGGACATGCCCCACCATTAAACACGACTACGTCACTTCGCTAAATGCAGTTATACGTATAACGACTTCTTATAATAAGGATTTCTGTGGCAAATAATTGAAAAACGATTTTTAAAAGTTCAAGGCTTTCCAAGCACTTTGATCCCCAAGTGGTGTGGAACATATACATACTTTATAAGGTCTTTCAAGTTTCTTTTTGGGTCTTGCAAACATTTCGACAACACAAATATACTCTCATCCTTCAGTAATGGTTATAAAAGAACAAAGAAAACAATCTTTCTCCCGCTGAACTGAACCGAGCTTAACCTAAGTGCCATCAATTAGTTGAATAAAAACTTTAACTAAAAAGCAATTAAGTTTTTTTTTTTTTATATAATCATCATAAATCAGAATCCGGAAAAAATTTGCAACGGCTTTTGTTAATATTATCGGCGGTTAGGTTAGACTACAGTTGTCCGTCCTTCAGTTTGTAACACTCAGAAACTTTATACAGTTTATATATTGTTGAGTGTAAGTAACCTTGGTGGGTGGCCAAAAATTGCGTACGTTCCTAGACTGCAGTTAAGATGTTCACGAAAGTAAAAAAATAAGCTATTCTTACTCGGTGGCAGTAAACCACTTTTCAAAATTGGACCGATTCTCTGCAGGCCAATTATAATAACCATAACTGTAATTGACAATTAGGCGGTTATTAGCAAAGACGTTTGTGATGGCTCTTTATAAAACTGCTTTAAACTGCAGGCTACCCATCCGCAAACACGCCTAGAAGAAATTAAAAATTGTAGCTTAAAGCCCCTGAGAACTTTTGCGTCAAAAACGAAGTATTTTCTAGAGCCACGAAAAAGACAACGAGTACAAGTAGTAGTAGTCCCAACCAGTTGATACGCCCTTATCTAGCAAAAAAATTTCCAATTGTAAGGTATTGGCTGGTAATGTTACGTTATGTAACCATTACTCAATAAGTTCGTCGGACGACATACAGACAACATACTATTGACGAGTCCGCATAATTTTTAGATAGTATCAATCTTCAAAAGGAACGTCTCAAAATTTTATGACTTTCGACGATCAGCTTAGAAGTTACAGTTATTTCAATGACACTACAAACGAAATTCAGATTTGTCCGTTGTTTCCACTCGTTATTATGGATAGTGGCGACATTTGTATGCCATTCTACGAACTTATTGACTGGTGTTCATGTTAACACCAACTTACATTTAATCGGTTCCTCTTAATCGTTAACAGTTACAATGTTGGCACAAAAATCTCAAACTACTTACCCCCGATGGAGTCTGAAAACTTAGTCCATTGAGGTTAGGAATATTTAACCTGACGTGTTGCAGCGACCTTTTTTATAGGATTGTGTTTTTGTAAAGAGTTAGCAAAATACCGCGATTAACCAGGTTTTTATTTTGTTCAATGCTTTGTAACAGTTTACTCATCATATTTAGCATAGGGTTTATTTCTAAAGGTTAATCCAATTCGGTTGTTATTTTAATTAGCTTTAGTTCACGTAGTTCATAAATGTTAGATAATAAAGAAATGTATATTGCAGCGATAGTTGACCAGGAAGCCGCGAATTGGTAGTAAAGTTTCGTTGCAGATCTTAGACCCATCAACAATCAATAAATTGTTTATTAAATCGTTTGCTTCGATTAGTTAACCAAATCCAAAATCCATTAAACGTTCACTAACCTTTCTCCTTTTCGCCCTTTAGACAGCACTTGTTTTATCTACTTGTTTAGTTTGCTGCAGGCGTTTATTTGCAAGCTCCTGCGCGGAAACACAAATTAGGTAACAACTTTTGTTTTGTTCAAATTTTTGTTAGCTGAAGCCGCTGCACACCCACTTGTCCAAGTCCGTTAACCAGTCTTCATTATGTTATTGAAAGTGACGTAGTGCAGTAATACAAGCTTGAACCATACCTTGGGACAATTGAGGGTTTTTTGGGGACTTCAGTATCGTAGATATGGTGGAGATGGATAAATTGACTGACAATCTTCCTTTTAGCGCCTGCAAGGAATTGTGGGTTAAGTTGTGTTCAGTAAGCACGATTAACAATGCAATTCCTATTGGCATAACATAAGCGCCGTGTTTTGAACTGCGAAATCAGTCTTTGCGTCACCAAAGATGTCCAAAAGTAGGCAGACGGATAAAGGAGTACGACTAAGAGCCACATTCTAAGGAATACCATAGAGACATCCTAAGTTAAAAGGAACTCTTTTCTGTGTTGTTTCCGCGGTTTACCGAACTTGCTTTATAATAAAGCTGTTATCGGAACGTTTTCTGATGACTACTCCTTCGGAATACCAAAACTGATAAAATTCACAACAATTATAACAAAAATACAAGTTGTTTTGTTTTGTGAGCAGTGACCGATCACAACGCCAGATAAGGGACCTCTGAAGCCATCTTTTTGGATATAACAAAATGTATGATCAAGTCAGTGAACACGCATCCTCCACGAACAGTTTTTTTTTGTTTCATAAATTGCTTTTTCATAAAAGCACAATTGTTGTGAGTTTAGTTGCTGCCAAATTTAATTAACAAACAAACCAAAAAATTATGTTTACATGCTTGCTCTTCTAACATAAATGAGGAGGGTCAGCATAAAAAAGTCCATCAATAAACAACTTTAACTTTGCGTTGTAAAGACCTTAACCCCGTGAAATATTTCATAAGGTTTTTTTTAAAGGCTTTTTGGAAAAAACCCTGAAATAATTTTTTGAGAAATAAATTTTGCCCAAAAAGGCGAAAAGAAAAACAAAACGTGAAAAATTTACATAAAATCGAATTCCTAATAACAAGTGAATTAACAAACATCATAAATACTCAAGAATAGAACTCTAAAGTAAATATATGAAAAAAAAGCAATAACAACTTAAGCTATCGCTCGCTACTCCCCACAACGCATTAAAAATGAAAACAAGAAAATTCTCTTGTCAAAAATGTACCGGGAATTAGGCGTAAATTAAAAACAATATTTTACGCGAATAAGAGGAATCTTCTGATTGATTAGTCATATAAAAATAGGAAAAAACAGTAGCTCCCATACCTACAAGATATTTCGTATTAGTGAAATAAGACCAATCATTATAAGGAACAGCGTCTATCTTTTATTATTTAATAATGAATGAAAGAAGGGAATTCAAGAGAATTTACTTAGTTCGCTTAACCTCACCTTTTCCTTGACGTTTTCTCCTAAAAAAAAACACTAACTCCGGGATGGAAATTTCTTTTCAAAATTTCAAGTAATTCATGATTAGGTCTGTGAACCACAAGTCAAGTCCACTACAGATCAATTGTATTATATCCAAATCAGAATGTCGCTCCTTAAACAACACAGAATTCCCCATTCAACCACTTGAGCCGTACGATGGTATGTCCAATACTAGTGTACAGCTTTTCCTACAAAGATAAAACTTCGAAGCTTTCATGTAAACTATGCATAGTTAGAGATTGCGTTCGCTATCGGATATTATCAACCGTCGAGCCTTTAATTTCGTTGCCACTATACCTTAAATGTTAACTGGAAGTAATATTAGATGTTTTAAGAGGATTCAAATCGCAATGTGAACGATTTATAAGTGGTTTACAATGAATCGGAAGCGAAACATTATGACCTGACTTGACTATCAAAATGAGGTTGAGTTGTATTTTTATATTCAAAGCTCGCAAATTTCGATCTAAAAGTTTCGATAATGCGGGGCTGTGTCATCGAAATTGACACGTTTTCGCCGGCCAATCGGGACGGGGCGGCCTGCGGCCTGTATTTCCTTTAAGTTGTTCGTTTGATTCAGATTTTTGTTTCAAAATAAGCGGAGGGGTTGTCAGTGGTACCAGTTTTTGTGTTTGTAACAAGGTATCAGTTGCAGTTGTATTTTGAACTTCCGAGACTTTTTTTGACATGGTGCGCAACGTACATGAAAAAGGTCTCAATAAAGATAGAAATCTTTGCAAAATGCGCGGCAACGAGATTTATTTGTCCTTCTGTCAATGTTCAATAAAAAACCAATAAATCAACTAACAAAACAAAACTAAAGATCAAGAGAAGCAAAATGAAAAAAAACAAAAAAAAAATTATGATAAAAGAAGAAAAGAAAAATACTTATTTGAGCAGAGCCAACGCGTGGTATGTGTGTTAAACAAATTTTCATGTTTAACGGCGCTACCGGAAATGTGAAAACTTTATTAGCCATTCATTAAGAACAAACCTACAACAACCGATGTTCTTCTTCTTTTTTTTATTTATATTTTTTTTTTTGTTTTTCCTTTTTTCTAAACAGATTACAATGCGCATGTGTACCGCTATATAGCTTCAATAATTTTAAATTACTCTTCAGTTAAGTGCGTTTGTTAGGAAAAATTTTTATATAAATACTAGAGCTGTGCGTCGATCTAACATTAGTTGATTGCAAAGACTTAAAACATTTAAAACATTTAATCGTGTGAGGAAAAGCAACAGAATACTATTATTATTATTATTATTATAACTATAAAAAAACTTATTTAAAGTCTACGCTAGTCGAGCGTAAACAAATATTTTTTTTCGATACGGAATAAGTTGATTTTGTCGCTGCCGCGCTTCATATCATTTCAATACAATCGCCAACGGATTATTTGAAAAATACAAACCAACGAAACAATAAACAAAAAAACTTTTTTTTCGCTTGTGAATTATATGCGAAATTCTTAACGCGTCTTAAGTGGGAACATATGTCTACATGAGAATTTAGTGTCGCTCGTTGGATTATGGAGAAAATACAATTTCGGGTAAAACCAATTTTCTAATATAAAAATCATCATTAGGCACAAACACATTCTGTTACACGTTCAAAATATTTAAATATTACAAAATTTTGTCGTTAGCTTCACCTTGAATTAAAGCACATTTCTTTATCGGTAGACGTAATTCGGTAACGAAATTTGAGTAAAGCCTTTCGCGCCGCGATATCTTTTTGTGTCAAAGTGCACTTAGTGTATTTAGGTCAGTGTTTGTTTTGCTACTTCACAAAATGATTTAGCAGACAGAGAGACGACCTTTATCCTAGAAAGTTTGCATCTCCGCTAATTTTCTTTGGTTTTAATACAAACCACGTGTGAATGCTTTTATGAATAAGTGCAGCATTCCAAGATTCCAAAGTTGATATCTAAATGAAATTGAATTTTTCTTGTTAAGGTGCGACGAAAACTTTAAGAGGAAAAGCAGTTAAGACGTTGTGTTGTGTATGAGAAATTTTCTACAAAATCCATTTAAAAAGAATTGAGAAAGACAATTACATTTGATTTTCTTCGTTTGTTATGCATACCTCATAGAGTTCATGTTCTATCGTGCAACTCTTCCATTAACCTTCTGCCTTATTGTGCTGGGCATATTCAATTTTGCAACTGATGTTCTACTTAAGTTCCTGGCAGGAATTGTAATGTTTGCAACTACGATTAAATTTTACGTAAGATTTCGAACTGCTGAGAATTGCTGAGATGAAAAGCTCTACCTGTCTTGACGCGCTTTCTAGCCAGTATATTAATATTATGTCGCTAGTTCTAGTATTAAACGCTGACTTCAGTTTTTGGCCAGAATATGTCGCAAATATAACACTGAGACACGGTGTGCTAGATAAGTTCAGATCATCATAAATTCTTACTCTGGTGTAGTGAAATCCCAAATCCGATTTTCTCCTCGTTGCTTGGCAAAGGAGCATTATGAAGTGTGTGCATCAATTTGGGAATGCGTTTGGAAACGTTACCTAGGAATGATCCTGAATTAGCTTTAATGCACATATAGCGAATCATAATAAAATATAAAAAAAGGAATTCGCCGTATCTGTGATAGCTTTGTTCTTAAAGCTTCATATAAACCCTTTTAGAAAATACGTCGTGCTTATGGGTATGTGAGCTTGGCGAAGGGAACCAACTTAATGCTTACCTTTTATAAGTAGCTCCGTTTGATTGGAAATCGAATGTAACAGATTTTGGATCCCATTTTCTTTTACACATTACACATGTGAAAGTATTTTTCGTTTACTATAAGCGTCACAGCCGACATTTTTAAAGTCGTTACCCTTAATGCGGGTATAGGCCATTCTCCGAAAAACCAACCACCAGAAAGCAACCACCAAGAGATTCAGCATTATTGTCTGAATCGATTTAAGAATGTCTGTCCGTCTGACTAACTTTGACAATTCGAGTTCTTATGTACAATAGGCGGCAGTTTTCAAATCTGATACTTGTTTTGGCTCAAAAGCGAACCCTATTGAAAATAGCCAAGAACCGTTTTTCATATCTGAAAAAGTCATTATGTAAAAAACGTTGCGAGTTTTTAAGCTTCTTCGCAACATACTGGCGGAAACTGAAACAGTCACACATAAATGGTTTCTAATTCTTTGTAGGTAATAACAGGCACTCTACTATCACTCATTATATGGGTGCAATTAAGTAATTGTCAGCAGAGCGCACTGTTTACCCAACCAGCATTTCAGCGACAATCAACTTTTCAACGACAGCAATTGCGACAGCGACAGCAACTACAACAACCGCAGCAGCAAATTTTCTCAAATAGCGGATTAAATGCTTTAAATCCCTTAACATCATTAAATAGCCTTTCGCCCGTTACGAATCCTGTGCTATCGCAAGTAAGTAGAAAACCACTAAAAGACTTGATCCAAATCTTAATGATTGGTTTTTTTATGATTGGTTTTAGAATCAATTTCGTAACTATAATCAAGTAAACCCACAGAATTTCATTCCTATTACTGCTTATCAAAATGAAATAAATTACGATGGAAGTTTCTCTTACGGCTACGCAGCTGGGGATGGTACAACTGCTCAGGCCCAAGGTTATGTCAAAAATCTGGGTTTAGGTGAAGCAGTAGAAGCACAAGTTGTGCAGGGCTCTTATTCGTACACATCGCCAGAAGGTACACCTATTACCGTGCGCTATATAGCTGACGAGAATGGTAAGCACTAAACAAATTATACGAGCTTAATAGATTTAGCGACAACTTCGGTATGTAGGTTTTCGTGCGGAAGGTGCACATATTCCAACGCCACCACCCATTCCTGATGCGATTGCTAAATCATTGCAATATATAGCTAGCGTACAGCAGCCTTATCAACAGGAATTGGGTCCGAATATAAATCCCTATCAAACACCCTTCAGACAATATCCTTCAAACCTAAGAGGAAGTGGTAACCAAGCATCATTGCAATTTCAACAACAGCAGCAACGTTTCCTGCAGCAACAGCAACAGAACACCGGGCAGTATCAAGGAGAGAATCAATTCGGGGTACCAGGGTCTCCGATTAATTTTGGAACTAGTTCCACAAGGTTCGGTTCTCAATACGATAATAACTTACCAGGGACGGGCGCTTTCTTACCACAACAAAAAAATCTAACACAACAACAACATAAGCAACATTTGAATAAGCAACAGCACGATCAACAAAGCAATGATCATGAACAACAGCAGCAACAACAATTAGCTACACAAGAACTGCGCGCACGATCAAATCAATTAATCAATCCCTACGGATTTAATCCATATCGTCGTTATAAGAAAGCGATTAAAAGTTCGAATACCAAAGATTGATAAATTTGGTTTTCTGTTGTCTGTTTAAAAATAATTTAAAACTATTTTTAAGAAATAATATAGTAAATCGCCTCGTGAGCCAAGAGTAGAAATAATAGAAGCGGTCTTTATATTCTGTATGTTCATTTAGTCGATATATATTTTACATGTTCAGAAAGTAGTGGTGTTAGTTTTGAATAAATTATGTTTGGTATCTTAGTAGTAATTGAAAGACATGAAATGCATGCAAAGAAAATCCAATAGATTGTATTTTTCTCATTGCTGAAATTATTCCCGTCGTTGCGAACGTTTTTATCTTTTTATTGTCGGAAACGCTTTCGCGCAAGTTTTAGTTAAACTTTGTCCCAATATGTCTACTTTTTTCATCAAATGTGAGACAATTGCAATTAAGATCGTCGATAATTTTAGTACCTTGATGGGGTTGATTACATATAGGACATTTTAATTTTCGGATTTTATTTGCTCTAAATCTGCAAATGTTTCAACTGCAATTTTGTTGTTAAAAATTTGGTGAAAAGTTGCTTTCATTTTGTTTTTTTTTTTGCTTTTATCTTTTTTTTTAATTCTTGTATACATTATTCTTAGTTTCACTAGCCATATATGTATATATGAAAAAATATAAAACAATGACTTACGCAGCTAAGAACTTTTACTTTATCATACGGCAAAGTTAAATAGATTTTACAGTTATAAAATAAATATACCTTCTATCTTGTGATTTTACATTAGTCGTGAAAATAGTGCAAGAAAAATCATTTGGTGAATACTGAAATTAATTAAATGCTAAGGACGAGTATTTGTGGCAGATGTTGTCTTTGAAGAAAAATGTTCGTTGTAGAAAAGTTGGAATCAACATTAGTAGAATATTAATAGTTGTAGCCAGTTTCAGGATTGAAATCACCGCTAGGATGCCCGCGACCAGGCAGACCAGGTGGAGGTGGTACATATTGAGTCCCTGGGCCTCCTCTACCAGCGCCAGTACCTGCGCCACCGCCTCGCCCTCCAGCACCAGTACCTCCCGCGCCTGGCCCTCCTCCCGCGCCGAAACCGCCGGCTCCTCCAACGCCACCACCTCGTCCCCCAGCACCAGCGCCTCCGCCATAACCTCCTGCGCCACCTGCACCTGCTCCTCCGCCTGCACCGAAACCACCGGGTGCTCCAGCGCCACCTCCACGTCCTGCAGCACCAGCGCCGCCACCGTAACCTCCAGCACCTCCAGCACCTGCCCCACCTCCTGCACCGAAGCCACCAGTCGCTCCGGCACCGCCTCCTGCACCGAATCCGCCAGCGGCTCCTGCTCCACCACCACGACCACCAGCGCCAGCATAACCTCCTGCGCCACCTGCACCGAAACCGCCAGCAGCTCCTGCACCACCACTACGACCTCCAGCACCAGCGCCGCCACCATAACCTCCTGCACCGCCCGTGCCTGCGCCGCTTCCTGCGCCGAAACCGCCAGGACCTCCAGCCCCACCACCGCGACCGCCAGCACCAGCGCCTCCACCATAGCCTCCTCCTCCACCAGCTCCTGCCCCACCACCTAATGTCAAAAAACACATATCAAAGAATAGAACACGTAACACTGATTTCCTAAGTAAAACATACCTCCAGCACCTACACCGCCCGTAAAACTTCCATCTGGAGCCACTTGTATGCCCTGAGCTGCTAACGCTTTAGCAATTGCTTCAGGTATAGGTGGGGGCGTCGGCAAATTATCACCAGTAGGTTGAAAACCGTTTTCGTCTGCAGTGTAAGCTATTTCAATAACCTCACCGTTCGGAGCGGTATACGAATAAGTCCCCATTACAGATGGTATTTCGTTGTCTGAGCCTCTATTTTTAATGGTACCTTCTTCTTGTGCCTTTATGCCATTTCCGGTTTCATAGCTAAACCGGTAATTACCATCACCGTCATTTTTCATTAATAAAAGATAAGATGGGAATAATTGGGCCCGATGGTTGAGAGGGACCTGAAGGTGGTCTTGCGGGCGTCCCAAAGGGTCTACCAGGTCCGCCAGCGCCGGAAAATCCACCTAAAGCATTGTTGCCTCCACCAGGCCCTCCACTTCCCCCACTAAAGCTTCCTGGGCCACTCGGACGTCCACCTGTTCCAGGACCTTGCAAACCAGGCCCACCGCCAGCAGTGGCTGCATTTGGTGGTGGAGGTAGATAACTATTGTCTAATTTAGCACTCTGAGCTAAAGCAAAGATGGTTAGAAATAATGGCTAGAAAAAAAAAGAACAAGTATGGAAAATCAAATACAATTAAATGGCAGGTAGGATTATCTTAGTTTTGTAAAACCAATCCCTCAGGAAGCGTCTCTTGTTCGTGGCAACACGCTGGAGTATGTGGACGCAGTCCAGCGAGTGTATGTCAATCAATAAATGTTATGCCTTTATCGGCCACTACAGCCACATCCAGAGAAAACTTTACCTCACATGAGATTTGAATCCGCAAAACTTGACTTCATAGTCGCGGTTCTTACTTACTTGGCTGCTCAGGTGAATAAGTGTTTGCAATACGTAGACGGACAATTAAACGCAAATCTTTTTTTTT
>CCAG010006229.1:0-39864 GCA_001077435.1 Glossina morsitans morsitans
TCAGGCACGTTTTAACAAATGTGAACGCAGGAAAGAATTCCAACATTAGTTATGTTCTTTTTGTATTGCGTGTAAGAAAATTCTCTATGTAAGTCTTGGTTCTTTTCAACTCCGGCATCGACTAGAACGTCTATAACTATTGTTCATCGCATAGCGGCAGTCGAAGCAATGCAATGCCATATCGAAAACGTATAAAGCATAAAATGAAGAATACAAAAATCTTTCATACACAACGCATTCAGTTCAACAGAAAATGAAATACTTTAGAGGTCACTATAAAACGGCAAAAAAAAGAAACAAAAAAAAAATACCGTGAAAATATCTTTAAGAAAATGAAAGAATTTGAAAAAAAAGACATTGTGCATGAGCTTATGTTCAATACTTAAACGACACTCATGACTACAATGGTTGATGATCGTCATCTTTATGCCTAAACATTAAAAATAAATAGTTATTTATTTTTATTTATTTATTGAATTTGTGTTTTTGATAATTTTTACAATGATTTTTAAAAATCTAAAGTTCAAGCTTCAATACTTAAGCTATCTGAGTTAATAAATTGTACTGCTACGCTGGAGCAACAGATGCGCGCCTCCGGGCAACATACGGTACATACATGTCCATCACGCATGAACTATGGCATTATTTTGTCATTTATGTTAATGTTGAGTCATTTGCTGATGTTTGCTGCCACAACTACAAACGTTAAGCTAAAGGTGTTGATAAGTTTAATGTGCTATCACTACGCGCTATAGCTATTGACTTGATTCCTCACGTTTTACCCAGTAGCCGACTTTAAAATACACATAAGCATCGCCGCACAACATACCGAGAGTTGCTGCGATAAATACATAATAATCGTGTGAATTCTGAAGGAACATTTAATAGGTAACGTATACTCATACGTAAACATAAGCATTCGGTTTATCTGAGAAGAGGTTTGCATCTTTGTTGTTTCAATGGTTAACGTTTCCGTTAATTATGTTTTAAATATTAAACTTGATAAGTTTGAAGTCAAGTTGAAGTTCAGCTCCGTGTTAGATAATAAGTTATAGCATATTAAAAACGGATTTATGCTGTTGCAATATAATTACATGATTAGTTTTAGAAAACAAATAATCGTTAAATAATTTAATAATTAAATTAAAAGTATTTAGCACTAAAAAAATATATTTATTAACAAAAAAAAAAAAAATACAGTTATTTAGGGCAAATCAAATTGAATTGAAATTTCAGTTGATAAGTTGTAGAGATATGAACTGCTTGTGAAATTGTCGAAATTGTTTTCGCATCTCTCAATGCGGTAGAGTGCTGTACAATAATAGATGTTCATTTAAATTCGCTAAGAATTCGTTGATTGAAAGAAGTATCTATAAAAAGCAGACTCGGAAGCGAGACAAATTCGATAACAAATCAGGGATATTCGTCTTTTTAGATTCACCACTCCTACTACGTTCGGCATTTAGCTATATATGGGAAGCCTAACGTAACGAATTCTCGTGTATCTCCAATAGCAGAATAGATTAGGCTATATCTGTCCGTCTATCTGTCCGTCTGCCTTCTCAGTGAAAACAAGATGGGCTGATGGGGAAGCAAGCGTAGAACTATTCAGAAAATGGTTCGGAGTCGACCGGTATATTAGAAGCCGGGTCTATCTCAAATTCTTCTGCGTATTAAAAACATTCGCCCAAACTTAATATGCCCTGTTCCATATATGACGTAGGGTATAAAAAATAAAAGCTGCGCCTAATGCAGTTGTTCACGTAACGACTTTTTAAAATAAGGCGTTATAAGGAAAGTGTTCGGAAAGGCGGTTCGATCCGAATCATTTTAATAGTATTTGTCCTTGAGTCAAAATACGTCGGTGTACCAAATTGTATCAAAATATCTCAAATATTGTGACCTGTAGGTTGAACAAAAGAAAACGAGAAGGACAGACGGGCAGACGAACTTAGACCGATTCTGAGTTACTTTCAGTACAACAAAAGGGGGGTCCAACTCAAGTTCGTCTGACTCCTTATTAATTTAGTCAACTCTTGGACCACAAGTGGACCACAAGCGTATATTCGTCTGACTCCTTATTAATTTAGTCAACACTTGGACCACAAGTGGTGTAGAGTATATTAAAATTCAATAATATAAAAGCTATATATACGGTACGATAAATATTGTAAGCTATATATGATGGTTAATTAAAACATTACCCAGTGGTTGGTTTATTGGAATTTTCGTTCTGTTGTTAAAAATTTGTTTCAGCATCTTTTAAGCATTTTCTTTCAGGCGACGAAGATACACCTTTACCCAAAATTTGTGCTCGTGGAACTATATCTTACTAGACTTCATTGTAAAAACGTTTGCAAGCGATTTTAATCTTAAGCGAGTTTACTGCTTATAATTTCCTTACGATAGAAATACATTTAGTATTGCCGGATGATATAACCTTATGAACAAATTATTATTAGTATTTTTTTTTTTTTTTTTGCTTATACCGGTCAGTGTAGCAGATGGTCATTAAAGTAAACTAATCATATGAAAAAATATGAAAACACCCACCAGTACATAAAAAAACCTTTAATTACTAATTCATACGATGACACAATTACTTGTTTGACTTTACATTTTCTTTGGAAGCTATCATAAATGTATGTAAAACGATAACGGCGGTGATTGTTTCTTTACTTATTGGCATTAACATCATATCAAAGACATTTAAAAATTTTATATTTAATGTAATTTTGTATTTTCGAATAAACTAAAGAAATAGTTATAGTCATCGTCATTATCATCATCCTAAGAATAGATTTTTTATTATTTGCTTGCATGGATTGAGTGCGGATTTGCATAGAGATACTAAAGCAAAAAAAACACATACGTGATGACAACAGCAAATATCGTAAAAGCAGAAGATGAAATTGAAAAAAGCAAAATCCCAATAAAGGTAAACTTGTAAATTTTATATAATATGTAGAAAAAAAAAAAAAATTACATGAGATATTTTTCTTCTTTTTTTTTCTTTTGGTTTAACACATTGTTCATCCTATAGAGATGACATTTAAAGAAAACTACATTTTCCAAGATCTCAAAAACTAGAAAATCTTAAAAAAAACCAGATGACGATGTACACATAAACATATGATATCTTTACCTGTGGGTATATAAATATATATATATATATAAATATATAAATATGTATAAGTGTGTCTAGAAGAAGGTCTCTTTTATTGTTTTAATGTAATAAACTAAAGGCAGCAGAAGCCGCAGCAACTGTTGCTAAACACAATATTAACCAACTGTTGTTGACTACAAGGCAGCAGGTTCTCTCTGCATTGCCAGTAAAATGTAATCGATTGTCTGAAGAAGCCACCGCCAACTAAATGCGACCTGAAGAAGAATACAAATTTAAAGAAAATGAAGAGGCGACGGCACAAGCAGTAAAATCGTGACCACTTAGCTTTTTTTCTTTTTTACTATTTTTCGATTTTCTATTATTTTATAAAGGATCGACTTGACTAACCCAAAAATAAAACGAGTGTAGTTGTTATTGGTAAGACGCCCGTTCGTTTTTTTATGCTTAAGCTTTAAATAGCAGTTATTTTCGCATCATCAAATCTGTTGATATGATTGTGTTGTGGTTATTGCACTTATTACGAATTAGACTAAATGAAGGGTGTGCCAAAATGAGTTTATTTTTTAATTGTCATAATAAAACGCACTTTTTGCTGGTTCATTACAAAGTAGTGATAATAGGAAAACAAACGCAGGTACAAAAATAAAAATGAATTGAAGGTCATATCAACTTTTGAAACTCTCACGGATTAGTTAAGACGTTCTATCGCCTTTGGAAAGAGGACGGTCTTTCGGATATCGATTGCTTCTACTTTCTTGATAGGATGTGCAAAGCGTTTGATAAAGACGTAAATGGGCGCTGAATGGCTTCTTGCATGACATTGCGATTTGTGCTTATGTTTTACGGAAACTCGACCTCTTCTACATCCTCATTATTAGCTTTAAGCTAGAAAAGAAAATTTGAAATTATCTCCAAACTCTTAGCTCATCAATTCACTTTGATTCACCTTACGGTTGTTTGTAATGTTTTATATTAAGAATATGATGAATTTTCGCATTTTATTTCATTTCATTTCAAACGAATTTTAATTGAACATCTTGCATAACACTACGGTACACAAACAGAGGTTTGTGGGAGAATTTAACTTCTAAAAGAAAATTTTTATACGATTCCATACGCGTACACATGTATGTAAGTACATGTATGTGATCTTAGTAACCTTTAGTTTAGTACATGATTATGAATTTAAAACATTATGTATGCGTGTTTCACCAATTGTGTACAAAAATTCCACATCTTCGTAAGAATTATGCAGAATCGTTTTTGTAACCATTAAAAGATGAGTATATATTCATTACGTCAAGACCTTTGCAATCCACATAAAGAGGCTTCGGGGACTTCGTAATGCATTCTTCAATAGCATAAAATTGTGAATCGATTTAAGTACGTCCATCTGTCCCTCTATCTATCTGTCTAAGTGTCTGTTCGTCTGCTGGCCGGTCTGTCTATTCGTCTTTGTGGACTAGAGTGATAAGCATTTATTTGTTTGCAAAAATTAAAACATTGGAAGCTCTTCAACGCAGATTGATATTGAAAATGGGCAAAATCTATCAACATGCCCATGCTACAACTTGAACTAAGAGCACACTTGTTTTAAAAGCCGAAACGTTCAGTTTTGTCTCTCATTAATCATGGCCTTCAAGTTTATCAAGCATATCTATGAGCGATACACCATCTGTACAAGAATGGGAAAAGTCAGCCACGCCCACCAATATTACACAATTATGAAATTAAAAGAAAACTATATAATAATAAAAGATTCTTTCACAGCCAAATAAAATTTTCTTGTTCTTTTTATTACTCTTTTTTTTTATTTTACTTTTTTTTGATCTAACACAATAGATTTGGAAAATGCTTGCGGCGCGAATGTATGCATATTGCTTCTGTCTACAGAAGTCACATTTACGATTTCAGAACATAAAGAACTCCAAAAAGAAACAACTTGGTTTGCAAAGTTGACTTCCCATCGTATTTGCGATTAAAGTCAAAAACCAGCACAGTCAGTCCATAAACGCGTCTGCGTTTGTCAAACAATTGATCATTCTCAACCTTTTTCTCAGTACTATAGGACTCGAAAGTCAACTCAAACGATGTAAGTACTTGCCTACAATTAAAAAGGCGAAATTTGTAAACATTGTTTTATATCAATCACTGTAGGGTGGGGGCATATTCATTTTGTCGAAGCGTTTGCAACCTTGCAACCTGAGAATAACTTTAGCGGCCCTACGAAATATGTACACTTGCGATCAACATCAAATTCTGAATCCATCTGAGCAAGTTTGTCTGTCCATCTGCCTACTTGCCTGTCTGTATAAGGTCTGCGATAAACTTACTCCTGGTCGCAAAAATTCAAATATTGGCTTAAAAATCGGCAAAAGGAATTTCCTGCTCCAGGGTTGATATTGAAAATGGGCTGAATTAGTCGAAGGACACGCTCACAGTCTATCGTAAGGTAGGAAGACATATGTTTTTAGTAATAACAACAAGAACAATAAGTATGTCCTTATTCCATTTTAATGCGGAGATGGTAGGTATAAAAGACTCGGTCACACTCGGTTACAACGCCTTTGCTTGGTAGTCTTTACAACCATCTACAAAGTGCTGCCGCCTCATGTAAAGATAATATATAGTGAAAGGATTTCCGCTATATGTCAGGATCAAATTTCGTAAACCTGCTTAGTAAGGGGTATTCATATATTCGACCCAAGTCAACTTTAATTTTTCTTTTTTTTTATGAAAAAAATTTTTTTCATATATTTTATGTCTTATTATTATGATTATAAAATGTTTAAGATTTTTTTATGAAATTTTGAAAAACAAAAAATATAATTATAAATGTAAATATAAACATATATATATGTGCTTACTGTCATAGTTTGCTATCTATGATTTTACAAAGCAAACATGCGACTCATCATCGTCTCATCGCAACTCATCTCATCTTCTGTTTTTTTCATACAAATTTTGCAACATTATCATTATCATTGTTCTAAAACCAGTTGTTGTCCATAATAAATTATAAGTGAACGTATACACATTTATCTGCCCCTTATATATGTATGTGTGTTAACAAATAATTTTTTAAATTACTAATTAATAGCAATAATGTTTTTGTAACCCCCTCGGTGGGGGGTAAATTAACTTTTTTAAATGTTTGCAAAATTCTTTAAACTCTTTGTCTCTGTCCTTTTGTGTGTCCATCTATGGAAATCAGTAGCGTCACAGCCGACTTCTTTACTATCTTTACATTAAAGTTACTAATGAACGAATGTTTACAGGCATTAGATTAGGCTCAGGAACATCAGATTAAACGACACAAAGATTGCTTCGCAGTAAGAGCGACACAAAAAATTTCTGAAACATACTCTATATACCAGTAAAAGTTGTTATATTGATACTTAACCGATCGATAGTCTTTTAATAGCCTTTTCGTCGCCAACGCTTAAGTGCCGACCATAATCACAGAGAGCGAACAATTTCGTCTGAACATAAAAAAAGCACAGATATTGCTCGCGACAATTTAAACTACGACAGTCGAGGCTGTTTGTCGAGAGGGTATCTGCGGCCCAGGGGTCAGTCAATAAAATGTTAATTCAGTTAGAAAGAGTACGCATCGCAGATCTTATTAATTAGATAAACTCATCTAGTCTATCTAGAGATCAGGTTCCGAACTTTTTATGCTATTCTTTTAATCGATGCAACAATGTTAAGTGGGACAGGGTTTTTTTTTGGCCCAAAAGGAAGCCTTTTCAAAAACAAATTTTGTGTTTATAAGGTGAGTTACTTTTTTTTTTATCACTTCAAAATTTGCATTTTACATTTCCCTTTTTGTACTCTACGCTAGCTTTTATATTATTGGGTTTTATTGTACTCTACACCACGTGCGGTACAAGAGTATATTTAGTTTGTGGTGTGTCAAAGGAAGTTGAGATAGACCCGCCATTTATTATACCAAATCGATCTAAGCTCGTCTTTGCTGTGTTCAACCTACGACTCACAATTCTTATGATATTTTCGTAAAATTTACTACACCGACGTATTTTGATGCGAAAACGGTTCGAATCGGACCACTTTTCCGAACACATGACGCCATATGACGCCTTATGTGAACAACTAACGCCAAAAGGACTTGGGATAGACTCATCTTTCATAACTCCAGTTAATTCAGAATCATATTCTGAGTCGATGTAAACTTGTCTGTCCGTCTATTTTGTTTTCTTGTGCTCAATCCAATATTCGCAAATTTACGTGATATTTTGATCAAATTCCGTACACTGACATATTTTGGCCCAAGAACAAACAGTATTGGAAATGGTTCAGATCCGACTACTTTTTCGATCATTTCCCATATAACATCATCCTGACCCACTATATTGTTCTCGCTTGTTTGTTGTATACAGAAAAAGCGTGTGAAGGCATATAGAAAGTTTTAAAATATATAACGCCTTTTTCCAAGAATTGTTGCTGCCGCTGTGTATGCCCTACAGGATATATTAACTTTCTGCGGACGTATGTAACGCGTCGAAGAGCTTAGGATAGACCAAACTTTTATTATACCGATCGATTCAGAATCGTTTTCTGAATAGATCTAACCCTGTCCGTCTGTTTGGGTGTCTGTCAAGTAAATTTTTGTTCATATATTTCGATGAAATTTGACGTGCTGACGTGTTTTGACCCAAGGACGAGCGGTATTGAAAATGGTTTGTGTGGGTCCACTTTTTCGGCCACTTCTCTTATAATGCCCTATTTTGAAAAAATTGAAATTTTTAAAATTGCTCGACAAAAGTGGCTAAGAAATAGTACTTCGGCATTCGAAATTAGTGTGAACTTTGGATCGGCCAGTGTAATTTTTCGAAACACCACTGAATTGAAGTTCCTACGACAAAACGTCCAATTTTCAATGCTTCCTTCCATGGACCATCTCGGCCCATTTTTTGGATTCTAGCCTATGTAAGGTTTTTAGGGCAGAAAAGTTTTAATACGCTATGATGAAAATTGACACACAATAATAATTTAATATACAAATCAACTCCACAAAAGTTGAACCACCCACGCCTACCTTTGGAGCCTACCCTTTATAAGGATTTTCACGTAAATTGTTCTCTTTAGGGCAAATAATTATAACTTCTACTGTTTTATGATGAAAATTCATCCATAATAGCAGTTTGATGTAAAAATTAACTGTGCTGAATTGTTGGACCTCTTGAGCGTAATCATTCTTATGGAGAGTAAGCGTTTATTTGCAAAGGGGGCAAACTTTTAGTATACATTTCTACAATAGTAAGTTCATATAAAAACAGGGTATAATTTTTGTTTTCTTTGGCAAAAATAAGAATTGTGTTGTCAATGTGGTGTAGCGTATTTAATAGTCAGCCTAGCTCGACTATAGCGTTTTTACCTGTTTATTGTTTGTTCTTCAGTAAATAAATTCGAGAAAATTACTCATAATTTCATGCTAAGAAGGTAGCGTCACTTCTTACAAAGAGTATTTAGATCCGTTCACAATTACGGAAATTGTCTTCAGTTGATGTCAATGGCAATCATTTTCCAACGAGAATACTTGTGTACACATGTGAATACATGTATTTGAGCTTTTCCATAGATATGTTAATCGTTCATCCGCCTATTGAAATTACGACTGCGACGGCGGAGCTGTAACTGAAATATCAAACTTGGTTTTTAATTTTTCCTTTTTCCCTTCAGGTAAATTCTTTCACAAAATTGGAAGAAATTAACTAAATTATCCAAAAGAAAAAATTGATTCATTTGTCTGTTCTCTTTATTCTTTAGTGTTCTTTCTACCTTGCCCTTGCCAACAGGTATCTGTTGGTTTAAGAAGTAGGGAAAGTAAACTAAGCAAGTAAAGTGGAAACACTGTAGTGAATCACGGCTTGGCTTTAAGTAACCTGCACCACCCTACAGTTACTCGACTTTTCAAAATAAAGCGTGTTCGCGTATGGGAAATGTTCGGAAAAGTGGTCCAATTCGAACCATTTTCAACAGCGTTCGCCCTCGAGCCAAAATATATGTGTGTAGCAAATTCCATCAAGATATCTCGAAAATTATGATCCGTAGGTTGAACAAGAGAATACAAGAAGGACAGCCAGATGAACCGACAGCCAAGCTTACATTATTTTCTAACTTGATCGGTATAATAAAAGGTAAGTCTGTCTCACATCTCTCTCTAGGTGCTGCATACATCCGCATGAATTTTGTAAATCCTTGTACCACGAGATGTATAGGGTAACAAAATTCAGTTATTTCTCATGTGACTTCTAAGTCCATTAGTTGACAAAAACAATTAACCTATAAATTCAATAATGGTTAGCTAGTCATTCACTGTCTTCCTTTCCTACAATTTCCTTTTTTTTGCCAGGACGTCGCTGAAAATAATTAGAATGTCATTGTTTTTGTTTAGAGGATAAATTTATTTATATATCCAAACACATAAACATAAAATGTTAGCCATTGGTCATAAAGTTTTTGCAAATTGAATACGAAATAGCAAAAGATTTACGGTAGCAAGAATAGGGTTGATTGCCTAAGGACGATATTAAGGTGAATACAGGCGAAAAGAACTAATCGCAATGTGAAGTGCTTGATATTGAATAGGCGAGATTGGTCTTAGCCTGCATTGATCGATTGTATTGGACACACAACAAGGACAAATAGCAAAGCATCTAAGAGATAAGCGAGAATATGAAAATTTTAATATAAATACAGCAGGATTGTTCTCAACTTCAAAGGGTCGACCATACGATCATGATACAAAAGAGAAAAACAAAAAACAGTCAAAGATTGTGCAAATCAAAGCTTGAGTGCATTATGTTGAATTTCAAGAATTCGTTACAAATTGAAAATAATTTCTCCTTCATCCATTAATATTATCTTCTTTTTTTTTTTTTTATTTTTTTCTTCGCTTGCTCTTCATTCACCTAAAATAGTTTTATCAAATGCCTTAAAAAGAATTTTTTCTATATCAGACTAAAAGACCGCACTTTGCAACTCATTCCCAATCAATTCATATAAGCAAAATACATTTGACATTTATATGTCACATTACCTGACCAACCATATAAGTATGTAAGCTTAGACAATACACATAGAGATATAAGTGTAAGTAAGTAACATCTATGTCTTACGATGCTATTGCATATGTTCAGGTCAGTAATTACTCAATTTGATTGCTAAGATCATCATTCGAAAATGTTGTAAACGTATATATACAAATATATATATAGTATCAATAGTACAATAAAAAGTACATACATACATAGTACTTGCTCATGCAAGTACACATATGTTCAGAGATACAATTAAATTGATTTATGACGACAAACTTGTTTGAATTTTCATGTAAACCTAAGTGTTTTGGTGTTTGCTGCGATTAGAAAACTTTTCATAATGTTTTTTCGTTTATTTACTTCATCATGGAAAGGATTGTTATAAGATATAATTTTTCTTGTTATACCCGCCAACCAAGAATCGTGATATGTCCATTTTGTGAAAAGGTTTGTAACAGCTAGAAGAAGATACCATAGAGCATATAAATATGTTGATAAGCATCAAATTTTGAACTGATTTAAGCATGTCCGTCTGTCTACACGTCTGTGATGAACATCCCCCAGTTGTGGAACTATAGACTTCACCTTTAACCGAAACATTGACAGCCAGCAGCGACAGGTGTCGAATGTTAGTCAAATCGGTCGAAGGACGCGCCTACCTTGTAACATAAACTGAAAGCACCTAAGCTACTTATAAAATGGAAGGAAATTTTTTCGTTTTTTAGTTTTTCTTAGGATAAAGATCGTGGGCATAAAAGATTCGGCTACTGCTGAACATAGTTTTCTTACTTGGTTTGTTTGATGTAGTCATGAAATGTCAAAATACTAAGCTTTAAGCAAAGAAAACTGATTAAATCCGTTGCGAGAAAATATTCAGATTATGCGATTTGTGAATAATTTATTGCACTAATGAAACCATGCAGATGTACAAAAAGAAGGAAGAGTTTGAAGTGAAACTATTTACGTTTCTCTTACTTGTGCTGCGATAAGCAGAACAAGGCCAAGCACTGCAGGAATTCAATAAATTATTTCGAATAAATTCTGACCGTAATTAGGCTGCTTAAACGAATTCCGGCTATTGAAACGAAAGGAAAGAAAGGACGGCGCAGACCAGGTTTGTTGCAAAATCTTTTTTTTTTTTCCTAATAACAATGCAAAGTTACCCCTAAGTTTAGGTATTTTCGAAGTTCGAACTGAAATGTTATGTTTTCTCTCGCTAGGCCCAGTATTCAGATCTTCCGTTCTCTAAGAGTTTTCAGGTTTGCAGAAACCTAGAAGGCTATTTAATATATGGCTTGGCTATCGATGCGCTTGTAAGCCTCTTTAGACACACTGACCCTTGTCAGACGGGATGGCCATCGGCGACAAGGTACGACGAATGATATCGTTAGGATCGATTTTTTTTAAGGACTACAGCTACTGCGTTTCTCTCAATCTTTTTTAGGCCAGAAGGTTAATCTTCTAAAAGTTCTTTATAACATTTATGATTATTTTCACATGAAATTAATGTCGTTAGGAAGAGTAACTCGTAAAAGCACTCAGGAGAAGTGGACAGTAGCCGATAATAATGTTCACGAATTTCAACTCCTTCTGAGCTTATTCTGCTCTTAGCCTAGGAGGCTTGCAATTCACACGTGTCACTTATTCCTCTCAATCCATAGATGCTTCGGGACTTCTACGTACGACATTCTACTCATATATTTCCTCAAGACCCACTATTCAGCATTCTTCTTGAAGATCAAACAAGCACTTCAAGGGCTGCTTTTGATTCTATTGAAGAACTAAAGCCAATTTGGAAAACTTTAAAAGTTGCTCGCGAAAATAATTTTAGTCATTGCTTCGAAGACACTTTTCAGTGTATGCGAGACACTTTTCAGTGTACAGAGATAAACCGTTTCAGATTTTTGTATTAAAGAAGTTATTCTAGGCATTAATTCGAAACTTACTCCATAACCCCTATATGTCATGGTCAATTAGTACATGCGCTCTATATTACTCCTTCGCTATGCTGTTCCAAAAATTTTAAATCTGAAGAGGATGTTATATGAAAGACATGCAATCTGGTAAGTGATATTCAAGGACCTTAAATAAATACATCATTTTTTATATTTTATAAATATCTTTTTATTAAGCTTATCCCATATACACACATACACGCATATACGTATGCATGCAGGCACATGCGCGAACGCACAAAAAAATCACAAAGACGGCCGCATCACGAGCCGGACATGCTCCATAACGTCATTGACAGTAGCAATGTTTGAAGCACTTATGGATGCTTACGTACCGAAGGTGCTCCGAAATTTGGACGCCTAAAAAGATAGCGTGTGTAAAGCAAAGAAAGTGACTAAGATTCCGCGAAAAGAAGTGAA
The DNA here is from genome assembly GCA_001077435.1 of Glossina morsitans morsitans. Taxonomy (NCBI): domain Eukaryota; kingdom Metazoa; phylum Arthropoda; class Insecta; order Diptera; family Glossinidae; genus Glossina; species Glossina morsitans. The sequence goes on from CCAG010006229.1 coordinate 12,567, forward strand.
CTAATGGCAGCCAACTGCCGGAAAGTAATAATGTACCGCAGAGAGAAGGAGTGGAAAAAACATATGCGTGTGCGGGTGGGCAGAGGGGCGGGGTAGGTTCACCAAGCAGGTGCCATGGATGGCGAATTATGTTTGCTACTGGCACGGGCAAAGGAGACTCCTACCGCTACTTCGTATGCCAAAGAAGCCAATAAATATACACAAAAATTTACAGGAGAGGGTAAAATCATTTTCGTATGGCTTCGTAAACTTTAGACTTCAGCTGTGATGAATACTTATTCCATATATCTGTTCAATATCTACTATTTAAAATTTCATTAAATTTTTTTCTTACTATTTTAGTACGAATTAGTTCTTAAACTAAAGAACGTTGAACTCGCCGCTCCAACTTTTTATCACATTTTTTGAGACTTTGAGAATGCCAAAAGCACCACAAGCACAAAGTAGCTGGATGGGTGAGACGATCTCCATAGTCAAAACTAAGAATCTCATACTACTCAAGCATATCTCCATAATACGATTAATTTTCAAAATTGATCATAATAGTTATGATAAGTTAGCCTAATGAATGTATGTGGCTTTTGTCGACATAAGTCATAAGACATTTCTATGTTAGTCGTTTCCGGTAACTTCATAAACTTCCTTTATAACAAAATCGATGTTGGATGGTTTTAATGCTGTGGTGTATATTCCTTCGGAATATCGAAATTGACATAAACTCTAAAAAACGAGTGATTGGTCAGAATATACCCTTAAGTCAATCATGTAGACCTTATGACTTAACGTTTTATGCCTTAAAATTCGTACAGAATAATTTTCAATATTTTTCAGTCAAATCTCGTAAATTTCCTCCTCCTACTTTCTCCTGCTCCTTTCAATTTGCTACATATATAACCTCTAAAATAATGTAAAACTTTTGTGTTGTATTTCCTTAACGATATTGAAGTGTTTTAACGAAACTAAAAGCTCTCGCGATAAACGGAACAAATATTAAGAGAATCAAAGCAAAGCAAAAGCGAGAAAGTCATGTTCATTGAAATATGTATAAGCGGATATAAGTTGGAAACGACTGAATAAATAAGAGTAGGAAAAAGTATTAATAACTGATTTCGAAAATGTTCAGTAATTTGATAAGTTAACATGAGCGGATAGTTGAAAGCTTATCATCATCTGCTGCTGAAAATATTTGAAAAATGTTGTGTTTGATTTAAATCGAATTTTTTGATGTCAATTATGTTCATTTTTACATTCTTTTTTTTACAAATATGTTTCGTCAAAATAATTGACGGCAATGAATGACGTTTTTTGACAATAATGAAAGACAGCACCGAAAAAGGTAAATTCGCCCCCAACTTAGTCTAAGTGGAACACGAAACGTTCATAAGAAAAAGAAAATTATGTTCGGCTCTGATCGAAACTTTTCCATCACATTTATCCTAAAAAAGAAAACGAAAAAACTAAGCTCTCATACTCTATAATATCAGGTAGACGCGGAGGACCAATTTGAGTGCACGTTGAAGTTCTTATGGTGTTTAAGAGTAAGGAGCAAAAAGTGAACAATTCACAGAGAGATATTTTCTGTTTAGCTAACAGAGGAATATTTACCACAGATATTACGGAGAGGGATATGCTTAGGGTCATCCCAAGCCAGAATATATATACTTTATGGGATCTCTGAACCTTCCTTCTGGACGTTACAAGGATTTTGTTTAAAAAAAAAAAAAAATTTGACACCCTATAAAACTGGATGGGCATGGACACACTCTTCCAAATTTGTACATACTGTAGAATCATCCATGGGATAAAATTTAGTTGTCGCATATATTGGAGTTGATTTATTTTTTACATTTTACTTTTGAAAAACAGAGATCTTCCCAACTTACATTGTCCTGTCGATGTGTTCTTCGAGCTATTTGGCCCCATTTTCAAAACGAGGCAACTACTAAAGATTTTACCAAATTTTAAGTTGAAAGATTCATTTTTTCAATGAGAAGAATGTGTATCATAGAGATTAGAGAGATGGACAGAAGGACGAGCGAACATGTTTAAACCAAATCACAGTTGAATAGTGCTGAGGAAGAATACATACTGATGGCGTCTCTGAAGATTCGTAGAAAGAAGTTTACTTATAAGGCCAAGATAGCACGAGTGACGAAGAAAATTCATGTCATCTGGTTGGGGTTACAAAATCCAACATGAAAATATCCATTGTAAGATATATGTCGACGCAAAATTAAAAGTCCAAGAATCTTATAGTAAAGTTTAGCGTTTTACATGAAAAATTGGAGTCAAAAAAGTCTTTTGCAAGAGATCAGCTGGCCTACGCTATAAAAGTACACAAACCACAACCTAAAAGTTTCCTGTTGCTCTAGAAAATGTTAGGAGAGTCTCAATGATAAAAGTTGGCACGCGTGGCCTCGTATTTAACAGGATTTGGGTTTAAATCTCATAGAAACTCTTTCACAAAATCTGTTAAGTTTTGTACAAAAATTCATCTGCAGCTAGGCCTTTAGAGATTCCAGTGAACCTCTTACATATATACGTATGTGTATGTGTCTATGTGTGCCTATTCGTGACATTTGAAGATCTAAATATCTCCTCCCTTTAGAGGCGAAAATGATATTTATTTCAAATAACAAAAGAGAAGATAAATTACGAGCATCACCTTAAGACTTGAAATATAACCGGAATGTTAAGTGCACGCATACATGTAAAGACAACTAAAAAGCTCAATCTTGAAAGAATCAATCACGGCAAGCACTTTGTTTAAGATTATAATTTAAATGAGTTCTTTAACTGTTTCTATAGACACTTTGCATAACTCTTGACACTTTAGTTTGTTCTCGACTTGAATGAATTTAACAAATGTATTCAACAGAACGTAATTACTGTATAATTTATTTGTCAGTCTTCGTTCACGCTCATTATCCCATAGCATGGATTGAAATGTTTTTTGTCTCAAGATATTTATTTATAGTGTAATCAATGAATAATTCCGTCATAGATTACTTAAGTAAATCATTCGCATAATAACGAGATCAGATTCATTTATCCATCCATTTTCACGTCGAGATCTCATTGGAGTTAAAATATCTTCTTCTTTAACTACTGAACAGTGCAAGTATTCCATTCCGTTTATTTTTTTTTCTAAAAGCAATTTTCAATTACACAATTGCTGTTATACATATACATATATATATATATATATATATGTGTAAGATCCTCTTCAAAGCACTTTAACTCACCACTTTAAAAATAAGCGCCATATTTTTGTAATTTTTGCAAGTTTTTTTTCCAAGTCTTCGAAAAATTTGAAGAAAAGGCAAACGTCCTTTTCGTTTCGTTAGATGTGAGAAATTTTCGTTTAAAAATTACTTCATTTAGTTAACTATTAATATAGGAATTTTTAATGAATTTTTTTTTTTTATATTAAAAAAAAAAAAACACTTTTTTTATATATATATGTACATAAAAAATACCAACATAACACTTTTATAATAAATCTAATTTTTTTATATATATATATATATATACTTTTTTTTTTTTTAATTTAATATATATTCTATAAAGTACTCGAAGTCAGTACTTGATCTGTTAGCTATTGTTGTTTCAACTAATGTGCCATCAAACGACATGATTCTCTGGCTTTTATACAACAATTCCAAAGTGAATTGTTTGAAAAAGCAAACGATTTGGCGCCTAAAACATAAAACAAAAAATACAAAAACAAAAATCAAATTGAAAATATTGTAATGAAAACAAAACAAAAATGTGCAACTTACAACAATAAACAACAACATAGACATATCGATAGAGCAGAATCGAGTGTTGCCAACTATGTAAGTATTTTGTTTTTAAAATGAAACGAAAATTCCCTCGCACACAGCGCTAGACTACCAAAAAAGCGATTGCAAATGTAAACAACATTTACTTTATAGAGAAGATGCTGAATATTCATTCTTCTATGACTCCTATGAGATCGGGTGCATAAATATGCAAGCGAGTAACTAGCTTATGTGCACACATGTGCACGTGAACTTCATTAGAATAATTGAGAGCAAAGTGTAGAGAGAGAGAGAGAGAGAGAGAGAAAGAGAAAGAGAAAGAGAGAAAGACAGAGAGAGAGAGCCTTAGATAAACGAATAAAAGAAGGGAATAAGAAGAGTTATTGAGATTGCATTGCATGCAAGCAGGAGGCATAGCGTTACATTAACACTGCATTGCAATCTCTTGTTGTGTAAATTTTGAGATTTTCCTGCTTATACGAGTGTGTGATCGATTGCATTTATATTTTATACACTCTTCCCAGCCCTCACAAGCACGCATGCAACGTGAAAGAGTTAAAACTGCACTGCAATAATAGTGAACTCATAAATTCTCTATGGAAATTGATCAACCAATATATGAGCAAATTCGTCTCTAACCAGGCACAGTAATAAATTTTCTTAACTATAAAAAACGGCGGAGCATTCTTGTTTGTAATTCGTCTTGTTGTGCACACCGTCAAAGTATAGGAGTATATTAGTTTTGTCATTCGGATCGCAATACCATGAAAACTTTTAAAACCTGCTTTATCCATGACCGTCAATCCGTCTGTCATATGGTATTAATACTAGGAGTACTGAGATCTTGATCCTTTTTAATATTCGATCTTTAGAAATATGCCTATACCGAAGGTAGGATTACTTCTACGCAAAGACCTTGAAATGTCAACAAACACTCGTTATCTGCTTGTTCTATTAAGCAATCATTTTCATCCATTTTTTTAAGAAATTGCCACAGTCAAAAAAATAAGATGATAAGCTGAAATATGGCATAAAAACTCCTTGACCGATTAGAAAGTGGTTAAAAGATGGTGGGGATTTGTCCTTGTGAAGGGCCACAAAGTAGAAGAAACCAAAACGGCCTTGAAAAAGCTTGAAAATATGCATTGAGTGCTGCGCCATCCAAAAGCGAAACCGATACTGTGTCCACCCAAAGCTTTTATTCAGCTTTACTTATCTTGTTGAACCTCATCTTGAAGGCATCTTCCCAATTGAGCGATTTAACATAATCCATAGAGCATTAAAAGAGATCTGGAAATTGGAAGATTTCCTCGTCTCCTTTGTTACTAACTCTTCAGTAAAGCAGTTACGCAGAACTATGCTCTATTCTTCGATTGTGATAAGTCTGTTACTCTTCTCATATGTGATTAGGAAGCTGTACTGGTACTGGTATTTTGCTCGTGCTTGATCGGTATAACGTCCGCATTTGTCTCCGTTTGCTTTCCTGTTTGATAAAGTCACGAATACAACTCCAGAATGAATCTTGCCTAGAATAAGAAAACTACCTACTTTTGAACTCGTCTTCCTTGATTCAGTTAGAATAGGATCCAAAACAGTGGCTGTTATTCCTCTTCTTATTAAGGATACTTTAAAGGCTGCATTATGGCCAGTGTGTTACTACGTAAGATGCTATGCTGACAGAAGTGCTTTGTAAATTCGAATCGAAACTTATCTATAAAAATCTACAACCATAAGCAGAGGCTGTGTACCAAACTTTTCGAGTTAAGCTGGATATGATTCCTTTCTTTTCGATAATCACTTTGGGATTCCATTTGCAACTTCCACAAATAAATGAACAGAATCCCGCAACGTGTATACGTTTTTGATAAATCTATAATTCTGACTCGATCTAGGCTTGCTTGCCTGGCTGGGTGCTTGTGTGTACGACATGCTCACATTCACGAAAATTGACATCAAATTTGAAAGATGAAAAATGGGCGTGTGCGTGTGGCAGAACCGTTTTCAATGTGTTCAGTGAGAAGGCTAAGCTATAAATAGACAATAAATATAAAATTTGAAACAAACAAAAGATAATTTGTACCGCTCTCTACCCAACACCATATCGCTTAGTACTTTTCTTTACTTATTTTGCTCAAAAATTATACCTTCTTTCCATCTAGCGATTTTGCCAGCGTTTGTATAGGATGGACCTAACACTAACCTGAACTGACGTGGTCCAAATTTACCATAGATAATATTCTTGTCAAAGATATTATTATTCTTTTCTCTAGTTTCTTATTCAAGTTGCATCATCACGTACTAAAAATTACATTGAGGATGAGGGCCAAAAAAAGCTTGAAGAGAAGAAAGTATTCACAGATGGACTGACGAAATTGAATTATTTTAGAAAATGATGGTCTAAGTGTTACCTACACCCACACAAATTTAATATACCTAGAATACAAACTGCATTTACCGACTAATAAGAAAAAGTTAAATGCTCTTCAAAGCCCACACATTGTAAATAAGACTAATCGACAGCATTCCTCTACGGGAGTGACTAATATAAAGAAAAGGTAAATAAAATTCAAAGCAATAACAAAGGATTTCAAAAAACAAAACCTTTCGAAAATGTCAGAAAGACGGACGAACAAGCTTTAATTTAAGCTATTTCAGAATCACTTTCTGAATCGATCGGTATAATTAGAAATGAATCTTAAGTTCACAGATACACAGTTACACTCGCACAAATTTTCTACACCCTGTATCACAATTAGTGTAGGGTGCAAAAACGTTTCGCAATTCTAACCTAATGACTTAAGCTGGTGGTTGAAAAAAAATTCGCCTTAAGATAAATATAACTGTCTTAGTTATTTCATCTATTATTGTTGCATTAAAGACATGCAGTCGGCTTCAGCTCTTCTTCTTCATTATCGCGTACATTTATTTTATTTTTCCTACCTCACAGAATTGAACGAACTTTACGTTTGCATTAATTTGTTTTTAGAAGATTCCTCCCATTTAAAAGTTTATATATGTGCATATATATATATATATGTGTATGCATAAATGTAAACATATTTGTATATATTTGTGAAACTTCAACTTTAATTATAGCCATTTTTATAGAGTGGCTGCTATAATACCAACAAAACAACTGCTACACACTACTGCCTTTGTGTGATTAACAGTCTCATACTGTACTTCGTATCGGTGTAATTTATGCAACTATCAGACTTTTAGTCTCTTTTGTGCGGAATTTATCTTTAATCCCATTGACTGATGTCTCATTATCAACAATTTCATTACGACCATGTTTGGGGCGGATGACAATAAATTTTTTTACAACTCTTTAAAATAAACGTTTTTTTCTAAACTAAAAGAAGAAGAAGAAGAAGAAGAAGAAGTCTGTTTACTTTTAAGTGTGAACATTATTGTTCCTGAGTATGTTTACGTCAAGATTTACAGACATTACTATCATTAAATGCTTTTGCGAATAAGTTACTGAAGCATCATAAAATGTAGTTAAAAATCGTGAATTACAAAACTAATGGTGTTACAAAGAAAATTATGCCTTCAATTATTCACTTAGTCAATAAGAATTAAAAGAGTTATAAGCGCTTAGGGGCGAATCTATGACACGCTTCTTCTCAAAGTAATCGCTAAACCCTGTTAAGTATTTTATTAGTTGTATTAGTTGTCGTTGTCCGGGCAGTTCATATGCGTATGTTGGCGATAGTTCGCCATCAAATATCCTACATCGCCCTACAGTTATTAATGTAGCGACTTTTCAAAATAAGACATTATATGGGAAATGATCGCAAAAGCGGTCCAATCCGAACCATTTTCGAGAGCGTTCATCCTTGGCTCAGAAATCGCCAGTGTTCCACAAATCAAAATACCTCAAAAATGGTAACCTTTAAGCAGGGCAGACGGACAGGCGAACAGACGAGCTTGGATTGATTCAGAAAATGATTCTGAATCACTTGGATGTTGTTCTGGATGTTGCGCATCCAGTTTATGCACAAACTTAATATACGTTTGTACGATGTGGGGTGTAGGGTACAATAAAATATGATGAATATGTGTAAAGTCTATCCCATAACATATCAAATTTTCAAATCAAATCCTTATATGATTTAATAGCGTTCCGCGTATTTACACAGTACTCCTTACCCGGAAAAATGTATAAAATGATTTTTCTTAAAGGATATCCGTAAAAGACATATAAATCTTTACTGCTCTCACGGTTTCTAGCTATGAAACGATGAGTTTATTTCCATTATAGTATTAAACATACTGCCAACGATAAGCCTTCACGATTAACGTAGCTTGGTTATCCATCCTCTCTCTGATTGTTTGACTCTTAACGAGAAAATTGGTAGAGAAACAGGAGACACCAGGAACTTGGTATTCTTGATATTCTATACGAGGATCCCATTTACCGCTTTTACAAGTGACATAACTAATGAACATTCCATAAGTCACTCAAGTTTATGTTTAAAAATTGTTTAACACTTTGTTGAAGCATCCCAGCATCCTAGAGTGTGCGAGATGTATAAGAGGACATCACTTGAGTGAATGGACAAATATGGTGTGTTTTCGAAGCTGGGAAAGGCATAAAGTAAAAATGATGAATACATTCTAAGCAACTCATAGCATCGGCCAGAGGTTTTTTACTTCTCCCAACCAAGCAAGTGTTATGTGCAAGTGTGACTTATCGAGTAACTAGTACTCTGTCTAATCGAAGAGATTATATGAAAAGTTCATTAAAATGATGCGATCGATATACATACTAAAGACAAAAAAAAAATGTCTATAAAATTTCTAAGAAATAATTTTTCAAAATTTTAATGATATTTGACACTATTATGTCTCATATCATTCGTATAAACGCTGTCATGATTTTTATAATTAATCTAATATGACAGCTGAAGCATGTTTTGCTTTACAATAGTTTGAGTTTCTATCTATTCTGCGTTTCTTTTTTTCATCTTTTCTTATCTTGATTACTATTATAAATGTTAGAATTTGGCAAGAATTTGGGTCATTTTTCTGATACTTTAAGCATTTAGGTCAGGCATGCAAGAGATGCATGTGCATGTAAAGAGATATACATAACCAAATTTAGCACTCATGTGTCATAATTATTTAATATTCCATAACGAAACCGATTGTATCCACAACAAGAGCAAAGAAAAACAAAACTAAACACACAAAGCAAAAAAAAAAAAGGAAAAAAAAAAAATTATTTAAAATTCAATTAATTTTTTTTTTCCTTTTTTTGGATTTATTTACAAAATCTCGAGCATGATAATCGGCAATGTTGTATATGAGAGGCTTTTTGTTTAACAAAGTTTTTCTTCCAGACCATTGCTCTTTTTTGATGTCTAATGCAAGATCCGCAATGAGTTTCAATTAAACAAATCGCATAAACATTATATGGGAAACATTATATGGGAAAGAAAAAAAAAAAAAAAAAAAAAAAAAATTTATTGAAATTCCCAAAATGCAAAATAAACGAAACTTTGATTAAGTATTGAAAAATTTCTATATTTATCTGATCACGATATACTTAAATTTATCGTTACAAACTGATGATGATTGTGACGACGATGACATAATATAAACGAAATCAGTGAAGCAACAAAGTAAAACAGGCCCAGAGAAGGAATCTAAACGAATGTGAATTGAGTCTCATTTTTTAAATTATTTTATTTAACTTGTGTGTTAATGTAACCAGATACGTGCAATTACGCGCGCTTACTTATTTCATTATTAAAACATTCATTATCATCACGCAAGGTGGGGGTCTATTAACTCCATCATGTAAAGGAATTTCGATAATAAAATATTTCACATACAATTTAATGCGAATGCTGGATATTTTTCACTTCGTCATAGATTTCCCTCGATTAGATCTTTAAAACGAAAAAGTTCGCCATTTGGTGGCTCTCCCGGTTCATTCACTACATGGTCAACTCTGTGAATTTTATCAAACGTTTATCTTTAGAAGTAGAAAACAAATAGCAAGGAGTGCGAGCCGATAGACGACGATGCTAGTGCTGTTAAGGCGTAATATCACTGTAAGCTTTTCAAAAAAAATTTTCATCTTTGCTTAATAGATGCCTTGAAACTTTTAGAATAGATGGAAAAAGTCCTTACAGGCAAACACTTTTCTCTTTAAATGTTTGGAAGGGAGCATTAGCTTAATGTTTTGTGTGTTGATTATTAACTTCACTAATACGTTAGAATGGCTCTACTGAGACAACTGTTGGATAGATAGGAGCCTGAGAACGATTCGAGAGTTTTTAATGCTTTCGCCAAGAAATTCTAAGCTCGGGATATAGGTTCGATTAGGTTAGGAATTCGGCTGATGAATTGTACACTTTCTTGGCCTTTCTCCATCATTTCGCAAACCTACGAATCTGTCTTTGACTGAAGAACCAAAACAGTCACTTTCAAGCTTTAAGTCTACGAGGAAAGAGGATGAGAAGGAATTTGAACATCTGAGGGAATTTTTATTGTCCTAAAACTACAGATTCATAGTAAAAATTAATAAAATATTTATTGCATTAAAAAAAGAAACAGTTTATAGAACTTTCTGAAGCTTTAAAGCCGTTTATGTCGAAGCACGATTCTTCGAAACGCCAAGCAATATAAACTCCAAGAAGCTTCATTCCTTTTTAATCCGATTTTTGATAGTGTCTTTGGAATAGAGGTGTGCGTACGTTTTTGTGGCCGAAAATGGAACTTTTTCGCAAGAAAGTCAATATTTTTCGAATCTCTTATGTATTTCGCTTATCTTTTTGTTTTTTTAGTTTAAATATGAACTAGTTATGCTGCTTGTTGCTCCGAAGTGGTTTTTTTTTATTTTTCTCAGAAATAATTTTTCTTTTTTTATACTTAGTTAGGCCTTACTAGCTACGCTTAATAATTCCCCCGAATATTTTTATTCTACTGCCCGAAAAGAACTGTCAAAACACCTTGTTGATTGTCGATTGACGAGTCGTGAGTGCCGAATCCGGGACTTTCGTGACGCGGTGCTTATCGACATATGCCAAAAGACGGCTAGTGCGCTGATTGTCTTCAAGACGTGGTTTGCCTTCTTTCAGCTACTTACGCCAATAGAAATTCCCAAACCTCTTAATCAAGATATTGCACTGCCACTAGTTGTCTTTTTTAACCCTTTCCAAGGCGAAATTCTATTCTTGCAGCAAAGTTTGTTGTAATTGCTTTCCTGAACTTTTTACTTATGAAAGTAAGCACACAAATCTGAACACAGATAATGAACATGAAATTTGACACAGATGTCATTTAATTTCCTCTCAACCTAAAACAAAATACTTCTTTAGATAGGTGTGCATGTGTTAAATTGAAAAGGCTTCGTATTTTCCATTAAAATCGATTTCAAAAAACGAATAAGAAAAATTCCTTCTTTGACACTGTTCCGTTCATAACCTAAAAAAGCTACTCGGTTGGATAATTCAAAGCGATTTAAATGCAAAAGTGCTGATACTTTTTGATCAGAATGGTACATGCTCAAAGGTGGAGTTCCACAGTAACCAAAAGCGTTGAGAAGGCTTAGCGCTCCCGCAGCAAGAGAAGGCATATTAACGTAAAGGAGGCTAATAAAGACAAATCTGGGCCGTTAGCCGCGTTAAGTTCTTAAAGGGACGGATTAGCATGTCCAATTTCGCTTTAAGGCGGATATTCCTATTATTCTTTACCTTTATTAATTGATCTGCTGGCAATCATTTGTTTGCGAAACGCCACCATTCCTATACCTTTGCCTAAGGTGGTGAATATTCAAGAGTCCCTTCTCATTCGTTTAAATTTGTTTATTTAATCATTTGTCTACTTTAACACCTGTCTCTTTAATAATCGTTTGTCATTTCCATTCGTTTCATGTTCGTTTTCCATATGAAAACGAAAATTTGTGGCAAGTGTAACGAATGAATTCTTTTAATATGCAGCACACTTGCGTTATGTACACGTTTAGGACCGCAATTTGTTGAACATCAGATATTCCTCATAGGTGTGCTTGCAACAATTGCCGAGATGATAGATAATAAAAGCAAAAAAAAAAAAAAAAAAAAAAACGAGTCTATTATGAATATTTGTTAACCTTATTGTGCATCGAAAAGATACACATAATGAAAACGTAACGTAAAAAATTTTAAAATAAATGCACACACAAACATAGTGTACGCTTGTATTGCACTTGGAATATGAATAAACTTAACCTTCATATTCAAGTGTTTCATGTGTGAGACACAGCTGGCCGTACGTACACATATTCCACATAACTCTTATTTGGCAACTGAACAATCGTACCTGCCACCGATTCACTATTTTTTTTTTTTTTTCAATATTCAAGATGTTCACTGTTTTTACAATCGTTAATGCTACGCTTTTAATGAATCTTTAAAAGTTTGAAAAGTTCTCAGTGTCACAATTTACGCACGTTGTACAATAGGCCAACTGCCATATAGGTATAATCTTCACGCATTTATAATACATTCAAAGCATAATTAATGTTACTTCGTGACATCTCATGATGATGTTCTATACAAGTGTTTATTATATAATAATATATGTTATATAGGAGGCGAGAAAGGAAACAATTTTTCATCTGAGTGGCATTTAAAGAGTCCACACATACACTTGGCTTTCATTAATAGGCTACAATTTTTAACCGATTTAAAAACGTCTTTTAGCAAGACGAAAAGGAAGGCGGGCGGACGGACGGATACATGAACGCACCAATAAACGAATCAATAACCACATAACGATCATGTGAACAGATAAAAAGTCAAAAGAATAAGTAGAAAGATAATTAGACAAACGGACGGACGAACACGCTTTTAAGGGATAAGCAAGTAAGAGGTAGACGAATATGCGAGCAGATAGACGGACTAATATGTGAACAGAAGAATAGATGGACGGACAAATAGATGTCCGGAAAAATAAAATGGGCAGACAAACAGAAAAAACCGAAGGCATAAACGGTCATAAGAACAATGAGGCCGCGAGTCGGCTGTATAGACGGACATATTGAGAGGCACATGAACGAATAAGCAGGAATACGAAGAAACTGCCAAACACTCAGATACGTAATTTGTGGTAAATATGGGAATATGTGGAGTAGATAACGGCTTAAAGCGACGATAGAACAGAATATGACAAATAGCAAACCCGGGAACATCGTGGATGACAGATGGATAAGAAATGGATGCACAAAACAGTACACAGTAGGAGAAAAGAGGAAGAGTAAAAATACATGAAAGGGAAGGTGAATGGAGGAATAAACGCATCGAAAGTGAACTGAATGGACAGAGTGACAGATAGAAGCGATGATAGACGAAAAGAGCTATAGACAGATGGATAGATGGATCGGCCAACGCGAGCGTACACGGAGACAATTATGGACTACCAGTTTGTTACATAATGAACAAAATGAATGAAAAGAACAATGAAGAGGAAATGGAGGCAACTGAGACCAGCCAGCTTAGTACATAAGTAGAAAATGGATGGAGGAATGAAATGACGGGCACATGCATGAACGTATAGAAAAGCGAGCGGAGACAACTGTGAGCTGCCAGTTTAGTACATGCCATGACATGCCATGCTGGTCGACAAGCGAAAAGATATACGAAGGGATGGACATATGCACGGACATATGGAAAAACTAAAAGTATTTATGTTTTTTTTATTTTTTTCGAATGTCAGAAACGTTACGCTAAAGCTAGGATATCCGCACCTTTCCGAGCTTGGTATGAAAGTAGACTATGTAGACTTAAACAAAAGGTTATTTTCCAAAGTAGCTTAGCCCAATTTGTATTAATTTTTTATTTTCAATTTTATATTAATTACAATTTGTTATCGTTTACAAATTGGGCGGTTTTCGAAATGCTTGTTCCCAGCAAAAGTGTTCTATTCAGCAAATTATATTTGGCAGAATTTGACCTTTTAAGTGTAACTTAATGTTGGGCTTTTTTCTATAACTAATTAGATTATGTTTAATAAAATTTACCGTATTTGTGTTATTAGTTCTAGTAGCCTTTGACATTTATTCTTTAAGTATGTACTCATAAAATCATTACTCGTTTCAACAAACTATTGTGTTATGAACTTATTAACGGCACCTACCACTCATTATATTGAAAATTACTAGAGCTTAAGAAGTTCTAGTACAATTAATATTTCGTAAGAAGTTTGGTTTCAGCATTATCGATGATGTATTATGTTGTGCCAACTTAAGCAACGATGAGATGTTTATGCTAAATTAATGGCTGTCTGTCTGTCTGATTGACATTCGTCGAGTGAATAATTAACTTATTTCTTGAAATTCTATTCTCTCTCTTCTTTTGACCAAAACTTTGAATTCATAATTACGTTAAGAATGGAAGAAATATTGAATAACGAAGATTATGAATATTTTCATCAGAACATACATTAGGTCAGAGCGAAATCGGAAATCTGTTCGAGGGATTTTAATTTTCTTGAAATTAGTTATCATGGGCGCAGCTGTTTATCATGCAGATTGTGAGCATGATTCACATTAAATGCTGGTCAAGATAGTTTCAGACTTTTCATGATAAAAGTCTAACCGTCCGTCAAACTAAGATTACTTGATAAATTTTTGTCAGCTTACATTCAATTATATGAGGTCTACATATGTGTATATCGGAAGGATATCAAGAAATTGAGGAAACGAAGTATAACTTTTGACAACATATTAGCACAGTTACTCAAAGATCAGTCTTCGTATCCCTTACCGTGGGATGAAAGGTGTATTCATTTGTCAAAACGTTTGCAACATCCAAAAATAAGCTTCAGACACCCCATCAAGTATGGTGTATAATCTTGATCAGCAACCAATTCTAAATCGACTTAAGCATATCCGTCTGTTCATCTGCCTACCTGTCTGTCCGTCTGTCTGCGATGAATATTCTCCTGGTCGCAGAAAAGAAATTTAGCACAAACATTTGAACTACTTGCACGCAGGTTAGTATTTAAAATTTGACAAATTGATTGAGGCACACGATCAACAGTAGAGCGTAAAGTAAACGTGACCCCGTTTCATTACCCATAAACTATGAAAGATAGGAGGCTGAAATTTCCTTCTTTTACGGTTAATGTACGAAAATGAAAGAAATCGGCCACGCCCACACAAAGTTATCGCTTTTTCACTTTTTTCACATTTTCTGCTTATTTCACAAGAGAGAATGCTGAAAACTTTTCTGTACATTCCTTACATAAGGATAGATTATCTGTCAAAATATGTGTTAGCAAAGTAGAGGGTTCACTATTTCTTAGTAGTAGAATTAATTGGGCATCAAATAAAAGGACTTGGACGGTAGCCTATAAACTACAGCAGACACACGATATAAATTTAGAATTTCATTCTGGAAAAATAAAAAATATCAGTCCCACCTATGCAATATCACAGAGGGCGGAAATTTGGCTTTTGTCGTGTTTTTTAATGTTTTTTTTTTTTTTTGGGATAACGGTGATGGGTATAAAAGATTCGTTTGCGACCGAATACAATTTTCTTATTTGTTTTTCGCATAAGAGACTTGACGCAAGAAAATTTTAAATTTATTCTCATAATAAATTCAACTTATTATCGATCATGCTTATCATCTATCGTCTCATTATGTGCTGCGCATAAAAAAGTTCTGAATTAAATAATTTATGCATTTACAGTTCATCATGCAGCCATTGTATGCTTCATATTTCTATAATAATTGCGTATTGCGACACGTATTGCGGTTTAAAATAATCTGAGATGTTGCAATATCAATATATTGTATTTATTTTTAACCAGCGTTTTAACAGCATTTTTTAATTTGTAATACATGATCGTCACAAAAACTTAATTAATACCTGTGAGATGTAACCGACATTATAAGAGAATTGCCTAATAACGGTGTAATGGTAACGATACTATTGCTTATTGATCGGTTAGAAGAATTATGTGAAACACATTTTTATATGTCTTTCAAGGTTACTCTTTTGTTATTCTTTTCAACTCTTCATTCTTAGAAGATGTCAGCTCAGGCTTTTGTCAGAGAAAATTTACATAAACTATTGATTTTATAGTTTTTGCTAAATTTTATTATTAGAGAGAGTTGAAAGGTCATAAGCAAATGGAAGCCTGAAGAAGGCAAAGGTTCATTATGTTTTACTATTATATTTAAATGATTTATAATGAGTGATTGAAGCTCTTAATGAACAACACAAACTTTCAATACCCTTTGTTACTCAACGACTTGTGGATGTGAAGAATAACATAACACTTTTAAAAAACGTGTGTAATATCTGCTAGCGTTGTGATGTTGGCAGCGCACTACACTTTAACAACTTTATTCATCACTAATTTCTACTACAATCTTGCAAATGTCTAACGTAATGTAATATGCTGTAGAGTTCGTTATGGTGCTCTTACCGCTTCTTTTTCAGCAGAATGTTAAAAAGTGTATTATTCGAAGTAATTCCCATTGCTACCTACATACAATAGTTTTCTTATCTCTGTAATAGAGCATGAGGTCCATGCCGAAGGAATGTCTATGGGTCTTCTGGGGCTTTGTAGAATATTTTCGTTGAAAAAGACTCATTTCATCATAAAAATCAAAGCCTGGGGCCGCTTTACAGTTCCGACAATAGACATATGAAATTTCGTATTTGACATCAAACAAATTTCGTACCCTACCGAGTGTCATTGGCTCGCTACTCGATACCAGAAGCTAGCATGTCAAAATTGAAAATTGCATTCAAACTTGCTCAATAGCGAAAACCGTAAATCGACCGCTTATTCGAATAGACGAGAAATTGTCGACTGAGACAGACCTTAATCACAAGAAGTCATCTCTGGAAAATAGTGACGGTTTCATTTGGTTGAAGCAATTCATAATATCTTACACCCTTCTCAATGTCCTACCATGAGAAGAAAAAATCGCGCTCCTCGCTCCTTTAGCAATTATCTTTCTGTTACTTTGACAAATCTGGCAAATCTCTATTACACAGAACGCATGCGTGTTTCTGTTCTGGTATAAAATTTTAATCATCTTGTAGTACAGAATATATAAAATATATATATATATATATATATATGTATATGTACTATAATGATTTCAACAGTGTTGCCATGTATGCGGTGGTCTATGTACATATAAAACACATCATTCAACTGTGGTCTTATGGTCTAACACATGTTTGGTAATGGTGTTGACATCATTGGAGTTTATACGACTTTGCTTCATGTTCGAAGACCACCCGCAAGTTTATTTCTTCGACCGACAAGAGTCGCGATAACATCCTTCAAGACAACATTCATTGAGAACGATATTTTTCTCAGCAAAAAGCAAACGGTTCAATTCAAAAAATGGAGTTCAGAATTTGTCAGGGTTTGAAAAATACATAAGTAGTCTCGCTACAACAACTGTAACTTGTAAAATAATGAGTCGGAATGTCTTGCAATTTTAATGCATATCTTTTGAAGATTGCGATTGCTATCTGAAATCATATGAGTCTGTCAGCAGTTTTGCATAAATATGTCAGACAGAAGACAGGAGGACAGTCTGATGTTATATATATATATATATATATATATATATATATATATATAGACATATATATATATATACATATATATAGGTACATACATGTACATGCTCATTGTATCCGTTAGCCTGTAGTTTTATGAAAATGCGGAAAGGCCAACTAGTACGTAGCCAATTTCCATTTCCAATAATCAAGTTTCAATGTAAGCCCTATTTACTATAGAAAAGGGGAAAAGTAGCACTAATGCCGATCTTAGGTGAAATTTTGCAATTGCTCAATGAAAGAAGAAAAGAAAATCGCTTATGTGACAATCATTTGGAATCAATAACTGAAAGACCTTTTCAATCTATGATATATATATATATATATATATTGATATTTGTGTACAAGTACTTGCGATTACTTATCACTTATCAGAGGAAATCATGGCATTCTCAACCAGCGAAAGGACTAGAGTACTGGCGTGCACTCAGCTGTCTGTGTTGGGGCCCATTTTTGCTTCACTTCGTTGTAGAATGTAACCTAATAAAGACGCAAAGTTGTCTTCTTTTTACCAAAGACACAAACCGCAAAATAATGTGAATTATGTTGATTGGCTCTCTTCACTTCGATTTCAATTTGCATCTTCGCAACTCTCAACCCAATGATAACAATTTATTTAAATGCGTATTGATTTTTATGAATCATAACATTGATTAGTTTTACTAAATCGTTACACAAATACATAAATATATCGCATAAACAAAAGGAAACTGTATCCATAACATCAAACGTTCACTTCATTTGTATACAAATCCCCGAATTCTAGGCAATCGATGCAATTTTTGGTAAAAGGTTCATTTATGAAAAACGAGTACCGCATAAAATTATTTCCGTTTACATTCACTTACATTAAATGAGTTTTTTTTTTTTTTGCCCCTTTTATCTTTTGTTTTTCGTACACTAAGTAAATGCTGAACGATTCATGGCAAAGATAATAGAACATGATATAGACAGACAATCATTTATTTAAAACAACTAAAGAGTGTCATCACATCAATAAGTTTTCGTATGCTAACAAAGAAGACAAAAACAACAATAACAATAACAACAACAACAACAACAACAGTAAAAACAAAAGAAAGATATGACTTTTTCCCTTTTTGCCTGCATTTACATGTACAGCGCAGCAGAGATTGTCTGTTTTATATATAGTCAGACAGGTTGTTATTATAGGTAAAGTAAATATTTTTTGATTGTATTCCGTGATCGATAAACCAAAATTATATATATATATATAAATGTTAGTTTTTTTTTTTTTGCTAAAAATCAACATTTATGACAGACGCGCGACAAACACAACCAAAATTTATGATGCGCTTACATTTGATGTTTGCTTGGAAACGAAAAAAAAAACAGCGCGATTTTTATAACATTTTATGTGGGTTTCTGACCTTTTCATTCCGAACCGTACAGTTATATTTATTTTGTCTTGTAGCTTGCTAAGCTTCAAATTATGCGTCAGAAACCACATAACGCGTGTTTACAAAAATCGTCCTGAAATTATGGTTCCACTGACTTATATCCCTCCGGCTGTATGTATGCCATTGACTCTATAAAAGTCATGCAAAATTGCTATAGAGAGATGTAATGTTGCAAACACGCCTATAACTGGCAAAAAAACCATTAAAATACTTTTCATAACTTACAACTTACAAGAACAGCAAACATCAAAACGAATTTCCGGAGAATTATTCTTTAGTGTTATTTAGGTCGTTCGCTACCAGGGTCTCGTGGGGAAGCCATCCCTTACAGCCCAAGAACTTTTCTCTTTTTTTGGTCTTACTTTTTGGCCACAGTAGCATATCACATCAATTGGTACGGATTTTTTTGTTTGACAACACACAACACGTTTCAAACATGCCTGAGTAAACTGTTCAAAAATGTCCGTCAGATATATGTGACATCGGGCTGCTGCAAGAAATGGATATATGTAACAGTTGATAATGAGCGAGTTAGGAATTGCCAATGTTTCAAGGAAGGTCCCAATCAGTTAACTGATGCATTTAGAGTTTGCCGGAAGAAGAGGAAAATTATGCTCACCTGCGATTAAAATTTTTATAGTTTATGGCGCAATCGAAAAAGTATTCAATACACTAACATACACAAGCATCACACAATAGTATAACATAAACTATAACTATTGCGGGCCATAGCCCACCATTAAGGGCCCTACACCGACCTATAGTTATTCATATACCGAGTTGCTAGAATAACGGCATATTTCGGAGGTGCTAGGAAAAGTGATCGGCAAAGGACCTCTGTGCACCAAATTTCATCGAAATATTTCAACTGCGACTTGTAGGTTGAACTCAAGGAAACAAGACGGACAGACAGACAAGCTTAGATCGATTTAGAAAATGATTCTGAAATGATTGTTATACTAAAAGGTAGGTCTATCTCAAGTCCTTTTGGATGCAGCACACATCTTCTTACCACAAGGAGCGTAGGGTATAAACACAGATGAACAGTATGTGTACGTACACATTACTACAAACGTAACGTGCTAATGTATAAATTTACGGCCTACTTCACTATTGATCGGGACTTATTGAGACGCGGGCATCCTCAGCGGTGTTTCATTATCCCAAAATCTTCTTAATGTAATATAGATGCACTGTTGATGGAACCAGTGCTTTCTGCCTGAGATGCGGACATCCTCAGCTGCATTTCATTATTCCGAAACTGCATTTCATTATTCCTGAAACCTAGACCGCGCGAACGATATATGTTATAAATGTCAATACAGTTGCCCTTGCTCGTAGCCAAACATGTCTTTATCAACTTTGAGTATTCAAGTTGATTGTGGAACTTCTACTGCTTCCATGGTGAGTACAAAAAACCATCCAAGACAAGAAGATGGGTATCCAAGATTCATTCCAGAAGTAAATCTTGCTTTGTTTTCTTGTTATTCCCACCTTTCTATACATTGTTACAGTTTCCATGATTTACTTTTGCACAAGTATAAGTGTACGTTGCTATGACATTTCACTTCTTTCTTTCATAAGTGCGCTAAAGACTAAAGACTCTGGTATTCAGTTTGAATATAAAATATATAAAAAACTCCTATTTATACTGAAAAAAAAAACTTTTCGAAGGGAATTCTGTATTTTTTCTTTTGCAAGAGATTTTAAAATAAAAGGTTAAATCTTTTAATATAGAAAGTTTTAAAAAGGTACAATTGAAGAATCGATTACAAAATAGGATAACATTGCTCGATCGCTTTATTCTAAAATATACCATACTCCGCTGGGAAAATGCAACGAGAACACCTTTTTGTGGGGAATGTTCTTGGAAACATTCTACGAAGTTGTTTTTTGGTCAAATTTCATCGAAAGATTGTACAGATGATCTGCTGTGATATTTCGACGGTAAACAGTTGGGGAGAAGTTTTACGAGGCAGTTTCACGGGAAATCAAGCCGACAAGTCTCATGCAGACGCTCTGCGGTGCAGTTTGGATAAGAAGTTCTACTGGAATACCGTTTGCAGGCATGTTGGAATGTTTCCGTGTTGAAGTTCCTCGGGAAAGTTTCATGCCAGGAAGTTCTGTCGGAAAACTCCACGGATTATGTATAATTTGTTTTTGTTGTTCTTTCCGCTGATGTAACTGCACAGTAAGACTATAGACACTTAGTAGAAACAGTCAAAAGGGAAAATAAGGGCAACGCGAATTCTTTTCCAATTCACTTTCAAAGAATTTTGTCTTAGTAACTAAAACGTTTGTTTTTTCATTGAAATTGAATAGAAACTAAAATTGATCTGAAAAATATATAAAATATTTTGGTTTTGTTTTTAAAAGAATAAATTTATTTAGAAATCATAACAAAAATCATACAAAAATTTGCTAAGGCAGATTATTATTAATAATACATATTTACGTATACATATACATATATATATATATATATATAGATATATATTTATATTTATTTATTTATTCACCCGTCATCATTTCCATAAATTCTGAAATGAAAAAAGAACTCATAAATTAATAATAAGCTTTGGAATAAACAAACTAAAGTTATTGTTAATTAGAGAAACACTTTTTATAAACTAAACAAATGAAAATATTTTAATCCCCACATGTGAAGGCAACGAGGAGCGAAAGCAGTGAAAAAAGTTTACCAAATATCGCTCTATAACGGATGGTGGAAAATGTGCTTCTCGTATTCATTGGCCGCTTATGTTAGAGAAAAAAACAACAAAAAGCTTAAATTTTGATCCGAAGGAACTTTGTTTTATGGGTTAAACACGAAATCCGAAACTTGCCAGCAATACTGATGTACCTAAAGCCTGCAACTTAACCCAGTCTTCCTAAGCTTAAAATCGCTAGACATATTTATGTAGCGAGGGAAGTTTTGTGATCTATGCCAGTTTTTAGATTTGTTACCCGATTTCCTTAAGAAACTGCAATATTAATAAAGAATTTTGAAAAAATGTCCCCAATACTAGTTAACATAAGTTCCGATTGAAAATTTTTCACGGTTTTTTCCGTGCGATGGTGTTGGTGCCTATATATCGGGCAACACTCACTTGACATGTGCTTAAAAGTTTTCAGTTAATATTTTTTCTCAAGAGAGTTTTCGAATTCTTCACTCGTATAAAAAGTTATATTGACATGAAAATGAGCGAAATATCTGAAGAAACACGTTATGTGATGCTTTTTTACTATAAAACAAGTGAAAAGGCCGCCAAAAAAAATTTTTTTCAAGTGTACGGTGAGAATGATGTGAGTGAACAAAGGACCCAGGAATGGCTTCCGGCAATTTCGATTTCAAAGATGCACCTCGCAGTCAAAAGCAAGACGGGCGCGGAGGTTATTACGAAATAGGAAGCACTAGACGTCAACCATGTGACGCTTGGAATCATTTGCAAGAAGCAGGCTACAAAAAAAAGCTCGGAACCGCAAAGAAAACCGCGGAGACTCTTCAGTATGACCCATTGTGTTAACAAAGTTTTTACCAAAAATTCTGCAAATATCAATGTGAAACTAGAAGATTATAGTCAGCTTAAACCGACTATTAAATACCTAATGCTACTTTGCCCAATAATACGATATTTCTCCTATCTTCATCATAAAAGAAACCCCATTTGAGAAGGATTCTGAAAAGTGGCTCTTGTGTTGGGAGGATTCCGAAGCTTAGTAGCGAAAATAGTTAATTCATTTATTAAATAACTACTTTATACTAATTGGAATCATAAAATGCTAAAAAAAAGATCTAGTCATCGTTAAAAGGCTTACGATAACAATAATTTTACTGGAGGACATTCAAAACACACGCATATGGTCCCATCCTTGCCCAATTTTCGGTGTTCAGTTAACGTTTTTAACTTCCTTTTTCTCACCACTTTCGAGAAATATCAAAAATGAAATCTTTTTTTCAAAATATAACGTCATGTAAAGAGTGCTCGGTACAATAATACGTTGCAAAGATCAAAACATGCTAGTGTATCAAATTTCACCGGAATATGCCCATAAAGTACATTGGCACGCATGATATAAACAGACTAACGGATGAGCAGATGATTAAATCCAGTACAAAATGATTTGGATTTCATTGTGATAATAAAACAGACAGTTGCACACAGCCGCATAAAGTTAACATAACTTTAGTACGTGTAAGTACACGTTTAGTACATGAAAGGCATTAAATCATGTCCAACTAAGACAGAATCTCATCTATAATTCTTTAGGTTCCACCAGCTGTGCTAAGAAATGAAGACAACTCACTTCCATACTCAGTTCGTCACATCTCTCTCTCTGTTAATGACAGACGACTTACATCTTCATGATAAATTATTGCAGGCAGCACCATTTGTTACCAGTTTGGAAGAATAGAAGAGGAAGATAAAAATACTCGTTCGAAAAACAATAAACACATTATTGTTGGCCCTGGCCCACCGTTAAACACTGTATACCACTGCGCTTAATACACATATTCATATAATGACTTTTGAAAATAACGCATTATGTGGGAAGTGACCCAAAAAAGTGCTTCAATTCGTACTATTTTCAATAGCGTTCGTGCCTCAGTCCAGGCGCATCGACCTATCAAATTTCATCAAAATATCTCAAAAATTACGGCCTCCAGGTTGAAGACAAAAGACGAGACAAACAGACGGACAGACAAGCTTAGCGGTACAATGAAAGGTAAATCTGCCTCAAGTCCTTCTGGGTGTTGTATACATTTGCACAATACCCTTAATATACCCTTGCACCGGAAGTGGTGTAAATTAGGATTAGCAATAGTTTTTATATAGTGAAACGTTATCCTGGAATTCCTTTCTTAAAGGAATAGTGGACCTCTTTTCACACTTCCATAGGAGTCACTTTAAATCTTAATAAGATCGAAAAATACACATATCAGACGTAATAACCACAGCAAACAATATCCGCATATTCAATGCCATCTACTATATATAGGTGTGTTGATAAGTAAACATTGGCTTGTGTTCAGTGTCATCAATATGTATGTGAAACTAAAAGGAAAATAATCTCGAAAATAACCAGTGAAACTGGAAATGACCACTTGCCAGTTGCCAAGCATTTGAATGGATTGGTGAGTGACTCATGTGCATATGTTGATTGCCTGGTTTTTGAACGAAATATGCTGCATAAAAAAAAGAAGGAAAATCAAATTTTATACTCTACGGACATCGAAGAGCAATGGCTTTTGCTTGAATTCGGATAGACAGGAAAAAACGATTAAACGGTTTCATCTAACATTTTTGAGAATTTTTATGAATTATTCGTGTGCATAAATATGTTCTTCAGTTGATGATTAGTTGTGTAAACCCACTGTCAAAACTTGTCTAAATTACTAGAGGATGCCGTGGTTTCACTCCTATAACAAACGATATCTCGTTTTCAACATTCTTGGCTAATAGCCAAAGTCAAGCAACCAATTTATATTAACATGCTTGTATTAAGCAGCAGTGACTGATCGACCACATCAGGTTTCGTTGTATTATTTTCTACTGCCACCACTACTACTACTACCACTACTACTACTACTACTACTTGAATAATGAATATAATGGAAGTATAATTAGTAACGATTAGTTTTAATTACAAAGAAAAAAAGAGAGGAAAAATCTCAACACTTGAGTTAAATTAATTACTTACCATCAAAGTCTACCGTACCGGAGCCATCTGAATCGATTTCTTCGATCATTATATCCAATTCTTCATTCGTTAATTGATCGTCCAACTCCCTTAAGATTTCACGTAAACATGAAGTGGGTATGTAACCGTTACCTTGCTTATCATACAAACGGAAGGCTTCACGCAATTCCTTCTGTAAAGCTTCGTCGTCTTCTTCGACTATGAATTTTGCAGCCAATTGAACGAATTCACCGAATTCCAAGCGACCAGATTTATCTTCGTCTACCTCTTCGATGAGTTCTTCTAAAATCTTTTTATCGAATGGTTGACCCATTAAACGCAAGATATCGGCCACCATATCAGTCGAGATGCTGCCGCATTTTTGATGATCAAAACTATTGAAAGCTTTCTGCAAAACCGCAATTTGCTCAGGCGTAAGATCTTCATCCTGGAAAATTGATGGCGAACCGTTTCAAAACACTTCTATCTATCGTATCGTATTCTTGTTTTCTTTTTCACAAATTTCACTGCACTTACAATTTCTGGATCCATTCTAGTAATATTTTGTATTTTTTTTTTCTTCTTCTTCTTGTTCTTGTTCTTATTTACTTTTCTCAAATTTGTATTGTATCACCAAGATGCTGGCTTGACGTTTCTTGCTCAACTAAATTTTCTTAAAGCATTTTCAATTCTAATGGAGACGATTTTCTTTTCTTTCTCGCCTTCTTACTCCCACTTTTTTGTGCACAAAATTTTTCCATATATCACAGCAAGTAAATGTGTATAGAAAGATACGTTGCAACATATAAAACTTTACACATCGAAATATTTACATAAACAAATTTCTTGTGCGTACATTAAACATTCACATACAGTAATGAACAGATCACCGTCGCATAACGCATTAGCGATTTCAAAGGAAAATAAGCAAATTTTGCTAAACAGAAAATTTTAAAGAAACGTTGGTCTTTTACTACTTCAATGTACGGGTATGAAGTCGGACTAACCTTGTGGAACCATTTATAAGCAAATCTTCGCGGTTAGCGTGGTTTTTGGACTTGAAATTCCCTATCGATTCAACCACGTTAATCAGTTTCTATACTGCTTTTTTTCGATATACTTCGCTTTCCTACTCATCCTATTTAAAAAAGTCGAGATTAAAAGGTCTCGATTGGCTTACAGTCCATCGATAAAGTTTAAAAGTAAATATATGTTCAAAAAATAACACTCATTCCACGGAAAGTCCACGAAATAAAAAAAATTTTAGTCGATAATCTATATATTCGATAATCTATATATATATCTATATATTGAAACATTCATCGAGACTCTGTAATACATGCGCACATATATACATACAGATACATATTTATATATTCGGCTCGGACTAAATTTTTGGATATTCACGACAACATCAACCTGATCGATATTGTGAACGTAACATGCTACGAAAGCACAAGCACTGTATTTGGGCAGTTGAAAACATATCATTTACACCAATGGTTTCCGATGCTAACATTACCACGTCTCCTCGAAAAATAATTTTTTCGGGACTTTTCCATTTTACAATTTGCACGAACAAATGCTGCTGCAAGTTATGCAAGCTATTATGCTTTAAATAAATATTCCTTAACTTAAATGTCTATTGTTCGTATCATCGCTTCATTACGCCCGGTTCAACCTTTTCCTCTTAAATGAAAAAACAAAAAAAACCAATAAATTTGTAATTTGCAATAACTTTTTTCAATAACTTTTTTGAAATAAAGTCTGCTGTTCTTAGCAAATTATTCAGTGCAATATCCTAAGCCAGACAGTAATCCATAGACAGATAGGTAGTTAGATTGAGAGAACAAGCGCACAGATGGTAGACGAGAAGAAGAACACGTAGACAGATTAAAGAGTGTACAGAAGGACAGGGGCAGGGTAGTGGGCAGCCGGACAACTGGACACACAGGTATCTGAAAAGTCGAGCAGCCGGATAAATGGCTAATTGGACAAATGGATAGCTGGCAGAGCACGAGCAGACGGACACACGAACACCTACAGCAAATAAGGTACATGAACAATTCCTATTTGTATACTCAATTCCTATTTGTCTTAAATAAGCCTATGTTTAATTATTGACCCGTCCAGTGCGTATTTTAAAACTTGCATCAATATCATATTTCGCAGTTGACGGGCGTAAAAAGAACCTAAATTTGTCTTGATCGATGCATTCACAATGTAAGACACAAGGAAAAATATTCTGCACAGCCGAGTAGGTAAGAACCGCGATTGCTAAATCGGTGATCATCGAATTCAAATCTCATCGCAGTTTGCCAACACTTGCTCGTTGCTGTAGCGAGTGCTCAGCCGAGCAGTCAAGGCTTAACACTTGCCGACTGATCACAGCTCCACCACTTTGCAGCCACTGTTTATGTCCTCTTCTGTCTCCTTCTTCTTCTTGCGGATCGTCACCATGACATCCCTCAGGGTGACTGGTTATATTAAAAAAATAAAAAGAGATAAATTATTGAAGCTTTCGCGACGCAAGACAATGGTAAACAAGTTGGTCGACATAAAATTCCAGAAATTGACTTCTGCTCAACAATCATTGACTTATCAGCTGACTAAGGAAGAGACAAAAGCAAAAAAATAGTACTACTCGTAGAAAGTACACTTTTCTTGTGTAGAGTATCTACAAAACTAAACAACTAACTTGGATAAAAAGAAAAGCAATAAGATTAAAGGAAAAGAAGAGAAAAAGAGAAATGAACTAAATGAAAACCACAACTAGTCGCACACTTCAGAAGTGTCGAATTGCATTTCTCAGTAACCCAC